>WWET01003567.1:1249-20331 GCA_011038615.1 Limnodynastes dumerilii
ATATATAGAATAAGGTATATTATGTACCTAAAGCCAGCATCATGTGTATCAAATAATGACAATAAAAATTAACTATGTAACAAAGAAATAGGGATTTATTTAGTAGTAGAAGAAGTCCAGTGTCAAGGCTAGAAAAAGTCTAGAAGTGAATGAACATAAAAACATAAATAAACAAGGGAAAGGGAGGGGGGGAAACAAGGATAGAATATGGGCTGCTCAAAAATGTTAGTAAATACTGATCAGGTGCATGGATGGCCGGAGGGACTCATGAATAATCAAATAATATAAGTTTGTTACCCTCAATAATTATGGGGGTGCTGCCAACAAAAGGGACCCTGAAAGTAATAAGTATTTTGCAGGAAAAGGGAAGGGATGTAATGGAAAGCCAGAGTTTTGAGGAAAGGGAGATGGCGCACTATTAAGACTGTAACTGAGAGATTACAGTCAGTAGTCAACCTCCGTACAAAAGAATCCCCTACAAATTTGGGGAAATATGGGGCGCAAGGGTAAAATGTATATGTAAGATGAAAATACTAATTGGTACCAGTATAAATACACAATGGTAGTGAGCCAGAATATATACATTAGTACACATAAATCATAAGTTCAAATCTAACACAGGCGCAACAATAAGAACACATGCACCTGAAAATAGTATGACAAATAAATGTATGCATCAACCAGCAGATGGAAAACAAGATTACTCAGAAGGGATGCCAAAGATTGATCCTTATAGTAAATACACAGGTCTAGACACATAAATGCGGGGGGGAGGGGAAAGGGGGGTGAGTGGTCAATCATGGAGAGGGACTGACTGATAACACATAGAGACCTGATAAAATATAACTTTTAATTCTACATAAAAAATACAACAAATTATATAACAAGGACAAACATATAACAAAAATAGAAGGCACTGAAGGCACTGCTGAAGGAAATAATACTGCAACAAGGTATACTGATGTTCACGTAAATCGCATCATACATATTGTTGCAAAGTGATATAAACTACCTGAAGTGGGATGAAAAAGTGGCAAGCAAATGTCAGCAAATAAGAAAAAGCAGGAGCAATGTATCAAAGAATATGTTACCAATACCAATGCTCCCGGCGTTGATCCAGATACAGGGGAAGCGGAGCATCGTGCCGGGAGTCAGGAGAAAAGTAGCGGGTGCCGCCGGTGTCAGGAGTGCACTTCCTGACACATGATCGGAACACACTGACGCGCGTTTTGCCTTGGCTTGGTCACAGGTAAGTAAGTGAGCAGCCCCAGGTGATATATATACCCCCAGTTGTTAATTGAAAAATGCCAATCAACACGATGAAATCCACAAATAGATAAAAGCAAAAAGAAAAAGAGAAAGACGTGGGTGATGGGCATCACAAATACTAAATGGGTATTTAACAGTATTGAGACAGCTATTGCAAAATATACAATGTAAAGTACAATACAAAGAACACATATATATGGCAGCAAATATGGTCTGATTAATGCACACAAATATGCATAATGAGAGAGACATGTTATAAATATATGAATTATGGTGCATAAATTAAGCAATGTCTACACTCTCTGCAATACTATGCAATATTGCTAATTTGCAATTTTTGCCTATAAAGAAAGTGTAAGTAAATTAAATAATCCCGATGTACTCCACATGCTCATTACTCCAGTGACCATGAAGTCATAATTGCTACAAATAGAAGTAAATAACTGAAATATCCGATCAACAGTTTACGGATCAAAGTAAAAGAAAAGAAAAAAACCCTTATAATGGCGCCTAACGAGTGTGAATTAATAAAGTTAGTCAATAGATATAACTTATGTGGTATTATCAAAGCTGCTGCAACAATAATGGGGCCAACCAGAAGATAATAGAACAATGAAGTTTGCTGCGCTTATAAATATACCAAAACAGATATGCACCAATAGATCATAAAAAATATGCTTATTTTTATTTTTCAATAGTTGCAAATAGGTATGCTAGTTGTATTCGTATAAAAAAATCACATACAAAAAAAAATTATAAAATTGTTGTAAAGTACATTGTGCATGTCAAGCCGATTATCACTTTGATACAAATGTATTTAAATTGTCTCCTCTTGGTAGAAAAGGCTATTTTTAGGATCTCTAGATGGTTATTCTGTAGCCAGTTAAAAGTCCCGCAAATAGATGTTTGTCATAAATTAGTGTGCACACTAAGGGACTGTTCCTCTAGTGAAGAGTGATAGGCATACTTAATTCAAGGTATCCATGTAACCGTAGGAGTACAAAAAAAGATACAAAGTAAAAAGCTGTATAAGCTTACCAGCTAGCGGGCGCGCGTCCGCGCCTGCTAGCTCTAAAGTCTGATTCTCTGATGGCTATTGGTCTAATAGGTTTCTCCCGTAAGAGGCAGAGATGTCCGCAGCTTGGACTGAGGGTTCAGCTCCACGTGGTGTCCGGATATTTCCAAAGGATCTGATATGTCTGGCGTGACAGCAAAGAAGGAACAAGACCTGACGCATTTCCTGGTAAGTATTACCACTTCATCAGAGTTACTTGAGTTATCCCAGATAGGCTATTTATTTTGTTCAATATTGGGTGCACCTGTGCATCCTAATTACATCCAAAAAATGAACAGAGAAAGAAACAGACTTACAAACAATACAAAAAAGTCTAAAATAAAGGTATATTGGTGCATAATATTCCTGATACAAAGACCCATTTTTTAGGTATAACAATATGAATATAACAATATGAATTTATATGATTAAAATAAATCATTTTTACAGAAATGCATTTTCTCTTTACAATTTGCTTTATCATACAAATATTCTAAAAAAGAGCATATCAATCATATTTATAGTCTTCTAATTTTTTTATTTTTTTTAAATATGAGTAATCATAAAATAAATAATTAAATATAATAATCAATAATAAATAAATAAACTGATATATGAATCCATAGGAGCAAAGTATCAAAGATTAAATTTAAAGAGAGAATTGAAAAAAAAAAATACGTGGAAATTCCATTGAGAGATGTATAAATAATTTTTCCTTTTAGTTTTGTTGCGTATCTATATTTTTATTCACCATAACGTCAGTTCAAGCATTAATTATATATTTGACTAGATCTAATTTATATATTGTAGTATATTTGTATATATGTCGTTATTTGAAATACTATATAATTCATATTCTCTTGATGATATTAATTGACAATAATAAACTATACAGTGATATTTCTTATTTCCCCAGAGTATATTCTTCCTTTTGGAAGTGGTTATTTATTTTACAACTCCCAACATGCATACATAAACATGTATCAACATTAGCACATCATACACATAAAGGTAGGCCGCAGGGCTCAACATCCTAAATATCCACCATGTGAGAACATTGTACCGATTTAAAAAATAAAAATATAAATATTGCAATTTATTGGAAGGTTGATCGAAGGACACCATATAATATAGACATAGAAAGATATCAATATTGTGTACAGGACACACAGGCAAACCCAAATGCCACCTGGTAGTCCAATTAGATGATAGCATTGAGTTCTAAAGACTCATTAAGACCGTCCGGTGACAATGTTCCCAGCCTGTGTATCCAATACACTTCTTGTCTACATAAGGTTCTGAATCTATTTCCTCCCCTTTCTGAAACAGGGATCACCTCGAGGCCAATGAGTCTAAGTGTTGAAGGATCACTGTAATGACATTGGGCCTGATCCAGACCTACGCATGAGAGCGGAGCGTATTACCGCTTCAGCGTAAAAACTTTCACTCCCATGACACTCCCCTTACCTTTACCTCCGTACGCCGGCTGAACCCTACCTTAACTTTTCCCGGTGTCAGTACGAATTTTCGTAGCGTCACGCTGATCGTACCGGGCTAAGCACGCCCATACTGTACAATTTAAATGGCTCCCCCTGCCTACATTCCCTAACTCCAGCGTCCACACTAACGCAAAGAATATGGACGCCTGAAACGCCGCTACGAAAAGGTCTTTGGTACGACCGGAAGTTGTCACTCTGCACATGCGCAGTGCATTTATTCTGCCGAATTTACGCTGACGACCAGTGTACGATCGCTTACGAGCGTAGAACTGAATCAGGCCCATTGTGCATAATGTTTAGGTATACTGTCCGCTTCCACATATAAGAAGGTAAATGACGTAATCTGTGTTACAATTAATATATTGTTTTATGCAACTTGTATCTTCTCCATTAGTGATTTGCTTGGTTTAATTTAACACATATTGGCATGTAATCAGATGCAGGTATAGAGTTTTTGGGTAATAATTTAAGATGACTGGGAGCTAGTAGCGAGTAGCTGTTTCAAGTTTTTTCCTCTCTTATAAACCATCAAGGGTTTCTCTGGGAGTATCCTTTTTAAAATTTCATCCTGCTTAATGATGGAGAAGTTTTTTTCTATAATTTTTCTTATCAGATGTGATTTATTATGATCTATACCATCCGGAATATGACCTATCCTAAATGCCTGTTGACTCATAGAAAACAAGCAAAATTGATATTGTCATTAAGGCTGTTGGGTGATACGCTATCCATCAGATGGATCCAGCGTGCCTCTTTTTGTAACAG
Source organism: Limnodynastes dumerilii (assembly GCA_011038615.1). NCBI lineage: Eukaryota > Metazoa > Chordata > Amphibia > Anura > Limnodynastidae > Limnodynastes > Limnodynastes dumerilii. Next base: position 5,837 of record WWET01003567.1, read on the forward strand.
AGTGCGATCAAGATCCCCACCCCAGATGGATTTTTTCCATTATAAAGGCTTGTAATTTATTGGGATTCCCTTCATGAATGTTAAGAAAATGTTTAGCAACTGGGCTCGAAGTTTTGAGATTTGATCTGTCCTTGACTGAGTTCCTAATGGAGCCAACATGCTCCAGTAGTCATGTCTTAAATTTGCGGGTGGTCTTCCCGACATAATTTTTCCCACAAGGGCAGATTAAACAATAACTGACACCTGTTGTGTCACAATTCAAAAATTCATGTATCTTGTGTATTTGATCCGTTCTGTCCCTAAAATGTTTGGTTGTAGTCATATCGGGACAGGCTTTACATTTCCCACATTTAAATGAGCCTTGTATTTTATAGGCAAATAATTTTTCCGGGGAGAGATAACTGTGGACCAGTCTATCCCTTAAATTACATGACCTCCGCCAGCTCATACTGACCTTTTAAGTTAATACCGATTTAAAGTCATCATCACACTTAAGAATATTTAGGTATGTGTTTAAGATTTGAGTAATACCTTCAGCTTCTCTGCAAAAGATACCAATGAACCGAACCGGATTCTTTGTTAAATCTATAGATTGATTGTGTTTAAAATTAGGGACCAGTAACTTATCTCTAGTCAAATGTAGAGCCCTGCGATAGGCCCTAGATAATAAGCGACAACTGTAACCCTTATTTTTAAGTCTATGTTGAAGTTCCCTCGCTCTCATTTTGAATATTTCTGTAGTGGAGCAGTTACTACGTAATCATAAGTATTCTCCAGTGGGAACCCCTGCAATTGTTGAATGAGGGTGGGAACTGGTAGCGTAAAGAACGCTGTTAGTAGCAGTATTTTTACGAAAAATATCACTGGTCAATGCACCGTTTTCTCCAATGCTGATAGTGCCATCTAGAAAGTTAATTTGAGATTCACTCATCTCCAAAGTGAGTCTCAGATTGTTGTTATTGGTATTTAAGATCTCAATAAAGGTCTGAAGTTTGTCCTGTTCTTCCTGCCATAGGATCAAGATATCGTCAATGTACCGGAGCCACATGAGGACATGGATGGTATATTCCTCATGGGCTCCGGAAAAGACAATCTTGCGCTCCCACCAGCCCAGATAGAGGTTGGCATAGGTGGGAGCGCAGGCCGTTCCCATGGCAGTACCCCGTTTTTGAAGGAAATGTTTTTCTTTAAAGACAAAATGATTCTTTGTTAAAACTAATTTTAACAAATCCAACAAAAAAGAATTGAAATCAGAGTCTCCCCCAGAACTCAAAAAGTATGAGACTGCCCCCACACCAGCATCATGATTGATGCTGGTGTAGAGTGATTCCACATCACATGTTGCCAGAAAGGGTATCTCTGGTGACATATACGTTGTTAATTCTTAAGAGGAGGTCCATATTATCTCTTATATAGGAGGGTAAGGAGGTAACAAAGGATCTCAGATGGTGATCAAGGAATTGACTCGCCCGTTCTGTGAGGCATCCATAACTAGATATTATAGGCCTCCCCGGGGGAGTGATGGCATTCTTATGAACCTTGGGGAGAAGATATAACGCTGATATTCTGGGTGAATCACACCAGAGAAAGTTAAAGTAAACTTCATCAATAACATGGTCATTATAATATTGTTTAAGGAAATTTGCAGCTGGGCTAAACATTTGCATTTCATAACAAGACTTGTCAGACAATTGGCCTCTAGCCTCGGCTACATACATTGTTCGGGGCCACGATACTATATTCCCCCCTTTATCAGAGGGTTAAATTATTAACGTCTCGCCAGAAATTCATATCCTTGATTGCTTCATTTTCCTCATCTGTAAAATTAGAGTGATAAAATGTACTGTGGGATTGATTTGACAGATTGTCTAACTCCCGGGAAACCACTTCTTTATAAGCTTTTATAAATGGGTTGGTATACAGTTCGGTAGCAAGAAAAATTCTATCCAACAAATTAAAGATGTGCAAGTGTATATATAAATATAGGGGTGCAGCCAAGGACCAAAGTGACCACTATGTAAATACAAGGAACAAAAGAGGTCCGGCGCTCCAAACATACATTAAATAACACTATATATATCTACACACATACACACACAGATATAGGTAAATACAGCTGTATATCTACACACATACACAGATATAGGTAGATACAGCTATATATATCTACACACATACACACACAGATATAGGTAAATACAGCTGTATATCTACACACATACACAGATATAGGTAGATACAGCTATATATATCTACACACATACACACACAGATATAGGTAAATACAGCTGTATATCTACACACATACACAGATATAGGTAGATACAGCTATATATATCTACACACATACACACACAGATATAGGTAAATACAGCTGTATATCTACACACATACACAGATATAGGTAGATACAGCTATATATATCTACACACATACACACACAGATATAGGTAAATACAGCTGTATATCTACACACATACACAGATATAGGTAGATACAGCTATATATATCTACACACATACACACACAGATATAGGTAAATACAGCTGTATATCTACACACATACACAGATATAGGTAGATACAGCTATATATATCTACACACATACACACACAGATATAGGTAAATACAGCTGTATATCTACACACATACACAGATATAGGTAGATACAGCTATATATATCTACACACATACACACACAGATATAGGTAAATACAGCTGTATATCTACACACATACACAGATATAGGTAGATACAGCTATATATATCTACACACATACACACACAGATATAGGTAAATACAGCTGTATATCTACACACATACACAGATATAGGTAGATACAGCTATATATATCTACACACATACACACACAGATATAGGTAAATACAGCTGTATATCTACACACATACACAGATATAGGTAGATACAGCTATATATATCTACACACATACACACACAGATATAGGTAAATACAGCTGTATATCTACACACATACACAGATATAGGTAGATACAGCTATATATATCTACACACATACACACACAGATATAGGTAAATACAGCTGTATATCTACACACATACACAGATATAGGTAGATACAGCTATATATATCTACACACATACACACACAGATATAGGTAAATACAGCTGTATATCTACACACATACACAGATATAGGTAGATACAGCTATATATATCTACACACATACACACACAGATATAGGTAAATACAGCTGTATATCTACACACATACACAGATATAGGTAGATACAGCTATATATATCTACACACATACACACACAGATATAGGTAAATACAGCTGTATATCTACACACATACACAGATATAGGTAGATACAGCTATATATATCTACACACATACACACACAGATATAGGTAAATACAGCTGTATATCTACACACATACACAGATATAGGTAGATACAGCTATATATATCTACACACATACACACACAGATATAGGTAAATACAGCTGTATATCTACACACATACACAGATATAGGTAGATACAGCTATATATATCTACACACATACACACACAGATATAGGTAAATACAGCTGTATATCTACACACATACACAGATATAGGTAGATACAGCTATATATATCTACACACATACACACACAGATATAGGTAAATACAGCTGTATATCTACACACATACACAGATATAGGTAGATACAGCTATATATATCTACACACATACACACACAGATATAGGTAAATACAGCTGTATATCTACACACATACACAGATATAGGTAGATACAGCTATATATATCTACACACATACACACACAGATATAGGTAAATACAGCTGTATATCTACACACATACACAGATATAGGTAGATACAGCTATATATATCTACACACATACACACACAGATATAGGTAAATACAGCTGTATATCTACACACATACACAGATATAGGTAGATACAGCTATATATATCTACACACATACACACACAGATATAGGTAAATACAGCTGTATATCTACACACATACACAGATATAGGTAGATACAGCTATATATATCTACACACATACACACACAGATATAGGTAAATACAGCTGTATATCTACACACATACACAGATATAGGTAGATACAGCTATATATATCTACACACATACACACACAGATATAGGTAAATACAGCTGTATATCTACACACATACACAGATATAGGTAGATACAGCTATATATATCTACACACATACACACACAGATATAGGTAAATACAGCTGTATATCTACACACATACACAGATATAGGTAGATACAGCTATATATATCTACACACATACACACACAGATATAGGTAAATACAGCTGTATATCTACACACATACACAGATATAGGTAGATACAGCTATATATATCTACACACATACACACACAGATATAGGTAAATACAGCTGTATATCTACACACATACACAGATATAGGTAGATACAGCTATATATATCTACACACATACACACACAGATATAGGTAAATACAGCTGTATATCTACACACATACACAGATATAGGTAGATACAGCTATATATATCTACACACATACACACACAGATATAGGTAAATACAGCTGTATATCTACACACATACACAGATATAGGTAGATACAGCTATATATATCTACACACATACACACACAGATATAGGTAAATACAGCTGTATATCTACACACATACACAGATATAGGTAGATACAGCTATATATATCTACACACATACACACACAGATATAGGTAAATACAGCTGTATATCTACACACATACACAGATATAGGTAGATACAGCTATATATATCTACACACATACACACACAGATATAGGTAAATACAGCTGTATATCTACACACATACACAGATATAGGTAGATACAGCTATATATATCTACACACATACACACACAGATATAGGTAAATACAGCTGTATATCTACACACATACACAGATATAGGTAGATACAGCTATATATATCTACACACATACACACACAGATATAGGTAAATACAGCTGTATATCTACACACATACACAGATATAGGTAGATACAGCTATATATATCTACACACATACACACACAGATATAGGTAAATACAGCTGTATATCTACACACATACACAGATATAGGTAGATACAGCTATATATATCTACACACATACACACACAGATATAGGTAAATACAGCTGTATATCTACACACATACACAGATATAGGTAGATACAGCTATATATATCTACACACATACACACACAGATATAGGTAAATACAGCTGTATATCTACACACATACACAGATATAGGTAGATACAGCTATATATATCTACACACATACACACACAGATATAGGTAAATACAGCTGTATATCTACACACATACACAGATATAGGTAGATACAGCTATATATATCTACACACATACACACACAGATATAGGTAAATACAGCTGTATATCTACACACATACACAGATATAGGTAGATACAGCTATATATATCTACACACATACACACACAGATATAGGTAAATACAGCTGTATATCTACACACATACACAGATATAGGTAGATACAGCTATATATATCTACACACATACACACACAGATATAGGTAAATACAGCTGTATATCTACACACATACACAGATATAGGTAGATACAGCTATATATATCTACACACATACACACACAGATATAGGTAAATACAGCTGTATATCTACACACATACACAGATATAGGTAGATACAGCTATATATATCTACACACATACACACACAGATATAGGTAAATACAGCTGTATATCTACACACATACACAGATATAGGTAGATACAGCTATATATATCTACACACATACACACACAGATATAGGTAAATACAGCTGTATATCTACACACATACACAGATATAGGTAGATACAGCTATATATATCTACACACATACACACACAGATATAGGTAAATACAGCTGTATATCTACACACATACACAGATATAGGTAGATACAGCTATATATATCTACACACATACACACACAGATATAGGTAAATACAGCTGTATATCTACACACATACACAGATATAGGTAGATACAGCTATATATATCTACACACATACACACACAGATATAGGTAAATACAGCTGTATATCTACACACATACACAGATATAGGTAGATACAGCTATATATATCTACACACATACACACACAGATATAGGTAAATACAGCTGTATATCTACACACATACACAGATATAGGTAGATACAGCTATATATATCTACACACATACACACACAGATATAGGTAAATACAGCTGTATATCTACACACATACACAGATATAGGTAGATACAGCTATATATATCTACACACATACACACACAGATATAGGTAAATACAGCTGTATATCTACACACATACACAGATATAGGTAGATACAGCTATATATATCTACACACATACACACACAGATATAGGTAAATACAGCTGTATATCTACACACATACACAGATATAGGTAGATACAGCTATATATATCTACACACATACACACACAGATATAGGTAAATACAGCTGTATATCTACACACATACACAGATATAGGTAGATACAGCTATATATATCTACACACATACACACACAGATATAGGTAAATACAGCTGTATATCTACACACATACACAGATATAGGTAGATACAGCTATATATATCTACACACATACACACACAGATATAGGTAAATACAGCTGTATATCTACACACATACACAGATATAGGTAGATACAGCTATATATATCTACACACATACACACACAGATATAGGTAAATACAGCTGTATATCTACACACATACACAGATATAGGTAGATACAGCTATATATATCTACACACATACACACACAGATATAGGTAAATACAGCTGTATATCTACACACATACACAGATATAGGTAGATACAGCTATATATATCTACACACATACACACACAGATATAGGTAAATACAGCTGTATATCTACACACATACACAGATATAGGTAGATACAGCTATATATATCTACACACATACACACACAGATATAGGTAAATACAGCTGTATATCTACACACATACACAGATATAGGTAGATACAGCTATATATATCTACACACATACACACATAGATATAGGTAAATACAGCTATGTCTATCTACATACATACACACACACAGGTAAAAAAAAATTAAAAAAGCTAGCTGGACACATATAAGGGTCAGAAATTGAAGCTGGACGAACATGCAAGTGGCATAATTGGAGTATGGACATGCATGCAAGGGGTATAAATGGATGCTGGACCTATAGTATATAAGGGGCAGAAATGGAGCGCTGTTATCCTATACTTTTTTGAGTTTTATAATATACTGGAGCTTGGCTTTTTCAGTTGCTGGAACTCCCTTACATTAACTTGATCTCATTGCCAGCAGCCTTGGCTTTTGTCTTTATCAGAAACCTTCAATTTAAGCTAACTCCAGTTTGGTACATTTCCTACTTTATTTTGTAAGGGATTCTTATTTATAAAAACTGCTGAGATATTCTGAACTCAAGAATAAAATCAAGATTGCAACTGAACATACAAAAGTCACAGCATATGATACTATGGAAATCAATTTTACATTTACATTTACAATTCTTTAAGGAATTTCATGTTCTTCTTTGATAAAGTAAAGGAATGCTCACATTATACTCAGACGGGATTTAGAGAACTTGGCTTAACTGTTCTATACATATTTATTTTACTATTACATTTTAACACTCCAAGTATTTTGTAGACCACTGCTATAATTGGAGCCAGGAAGTGTCCCTTCTGGCACGGCGGGGCTGAGTTTTTAGCATAGTAGACACAATTTGAGGGTAAAAGCAGATTTAAGCAAAACAAACCAAATTGCAGCTTTAATTCACAGTTATAAACATGTTTTCAAAAAGTCAGTCCAACCTCTGTGGTGTGTATGTGAGTGTGTGGGAACAACATTGTCATCAATATTGTCACCATCATTAGTTACACCGGTGTTTATAAAGGGACAAACCGCTACATGTAAAGCCACCACAATGGCATATTTTTCAACTGAGAATCAAAACTAAGTTGCTCAATTTCATTTACCGCTCTTTAAAAGCGATATATTGTGTCTGACTAAGGACTGTTCCCAGAGCTGAATTTTGGGGTGGTAACTTAATCTTTGAATGCAGAGAGAATACTTTCCTATTGCAAACAGATACAAGCAGTAGAACATGAACATCAATGTATTTAAAGATTAATCAACAGTGCAATAAGATTGGATTGAATTGATAAATATCTATTTTTGATTATTAACTTTCTGGTACCAGAATCCTAAGTTCTGAAGTCTGATGCTCCCCAAACAAACACACTAAGTTATATCATAACGTTAATTAAAGTTCCTAAGAAGACTGACATGTACATCAAAAGTGGAACTTTATAAATGCCAAACGGCTGAGACCACCCCCAAACCCTGACAAACAGTAATCAGACACAATAAAGACACTGAGACTTAGGTTGCAGTTAAAAAGAGGCACAGTTTATTAATTGGTCTCTAATTAGAATTTGTAACTATAAGTTTATTGGGCTGAAAGATGGCCACAAAAGCAATGGGGGTCAGGATCCTTGCCTAGTCTAAGTTTATGTCATATTGAAATTGCACCTTTAATCCAAAGTGACACCCCATTCACAATATGATCAGATCCCAGTCTAGCATTCATCTTCACTTGGACATATGTGTTCCTTAGGGGGAAAAAATTGATAAACGGGTCACAGCGCTGGAAATATCATAGGGAAGGGGGTGCCAGTATATAAAACTTAACAAAAAAGTATAAAACTATGCACTTTCAAACATCAATAATGTCCATAGACTCCTTCCATGTTGACAATGCAGAATGAACCTTTTCTCCAGTAATAATGAGCATGTAAGGTAAAATCTAAAAAAACATTTATTAATTTCACATAATAAAAAACATGCTTTAAAAGGAACTTTAAACGTCCTACCAGGGAAGGCTAGCAAGCCTGACCACCGATGGCTGCCGCTAAGTTGTAATGCCCGGGAACGGCGTGCACACGAGGTCTTGCTGACGGGTCCCCTGGAGTGATGTCACGAATCAGCTGGCCGGTCCGACTAAGCGTTTTAGGCTGTACTCAGCCCTTCTTCAAAGTCAAAGACAGGCTTATGATGATTCTCTGTTTATGTAGCGTGCTCCGATGACGTGGACCAATGTGGTAAAGTGCAAGTAGACTGACTGGTTCTAAAAAAACTATTTTCAAGTACTGGCACCCCAAAGTATAAAAAGTACAGACCAAAGGTACATATATACTATTCATGTGATAACATAATATTACAGGATCCTATATGCAGAAGAGACTACATTAATACTGTATCATACACAATCTTCAGATAGCGATATGCCATTCTTAATGAATGATCTAATTAATAAAGCAGTAAATTCTCTAAGCCTTATGCAGTACAAATGAGTATCCTGGAATATATAGTAACAACAAATATACCCATATGAATGGAGGGTATAAATGCTCCGATGGGTGATAGCTACATTTTCATACAAATTGTAACCATCTGTACCTAAACATCGAGTGATGGGTCATGTATACATAATGTTATTATCTGGAATTAATATCTATTGGTATATGCTCTCTTCTACTATAGAAAATTTTTATTTAGGTAAAAATTCATTACTAAATATAACACCTCGAAACATAAATAATTTCTCAGATTAATTCTCTATATATCATGAAGAAGGAAATATTAAGAAGGAAATTCTATTCTATTCTGTATATAAATGCTGTCACCGTCCATCGTAGTATTCTGAGTTTCCTGTGTTTATATGGATATTCGTTGTCATTTACCAATTACCAATTGTATTTACCTAGATCTCCAGTTGTATTATATAAGGTTTAGATTATTTAGTATTTCATAAATTAGACTGTTTACCAAAATATTATGCTTCTATCCGGAGACTGTGTATGATGCAATAAATGTTACCATTTTTGCACATGGGATCCTGCAAAATTGTATCAGTACATTAATAACATTAATAACATATACAGTATGTATTATTTATGTTTCGAGGTGTTATATTTAGTAATGAATTTCACCTAAACTAAAATTTTCTATAGTAGAAGAGAGCATATACCAATAGATATTAATTCCAGATAATAACATTATGTATACATGAGCCATCACTCGATGTTTAGGTACAGATGGTTACAATTTGTATGAAAATGTAGCTATCACCCATCGGAGCATTTATACCCTCCATTCCTATGGGTATATTTGTTGTTACTATATATACACCAGGATACTCATTTGTACTGCGGCTTAGACAATTTAGTGCTTTATTAATTAGATCATTCATTAAGAATGGCATATCGCTATCTGAAAATTGTGTATGATACAGTATTAATGTAGTCTCTTCTGCATATAGGATCCTGTAATATTATGTTATCACATGAATAGTATATATGTACCTTTGGTCTGTACTTTTTATACTTTGGGGTGCCAGTACTTGAAAATAGTTTTTTTTAGAACCAGTCAGTCTACTTGCACTTTACCACATTGGTCCACGTCATCGGAGCACGCTACATAAACAGAGAATCATCATAAGCCGGTCTTTGACTTTGAAGAAGGGCTGAGTACAGCCTGAAATGCGTCGTCGGACCGGCCAGCTGATTTGTGACGTCACTCCAGGGGACCCGTTAGCAAGACCTTGTGCACGCCGTTTCCGGACATTACATCTTAGCGGCAGCCATCGGTGGTCAAGCTTTCTAGCCTTCCCTGGTAGGACCTTTAAAGTTCCTTTTTTAGCATGTTTTTTATTATGTGAAATTAATAAATGTTTTTTCTGATTTTACCTTACATTCTCATTATTACTGGAGAAAAGGTTCATTCTGCATTGTCAACATGGAAGGACTCTATGGACATTATTGATGTTTGAAAGTGCATAGTTTTATACTTTTTTGTTTTGTTGTCTAATTTTATATACTGGCACCCCCTTCCCTATGATATTTCCAGTGCTGTGACCCGTTTATCAATCTTTTTTCCCCCCTATGCTTTATCTATCAGAGATTTGAGACATCTCTGGATAATCATGTTACGTTGCTGAAGATATAGGTGCGCTTTTTCCTTATACCACTGTTTCTTCTTGTATACAAAGAAAAAATTGTATACTTTAATTATTATTTTTATTTAACAGGTTTTTATATAGAGCCAGCACAAACCTGATGTGAAACGGAGAGCAAGACATGCCTACTAGTGCCCTGTTTGTGCTTTCCACAAATTATTCCTAGTTATCTTTACTACAAATATTATAGACTGAGGTATTTAATCGTAGTGCGCATAAGGCAAATTCAAACTTGTCCAAACCATTCTTTGGTGGTGGTCGTAGCAGGTACTAAGCAGTGTGGGGTGACAGGGGTGATTAGCTATTTTTAGATGGACCTGGTGTTTGGATCAGCTGAGTGCTGATTGTGACAGCACAAAATTTTTTACTTCAAAATGATTTCAATTACTACTAAAATCTTAATCTATGTTCTTTAGCATTTACACTTACCCAATGCGTACTTTCTCGTGTAGACAAACTTCCTTTTAGATTAGAGAAAGTAGGGCCATTCTAAATAAAACATTCATTAGAATAGAAAAGAGAAAACATTACATTAGTGTTCTCACTCTAATAATAGGTTTGTAATAGTATAAATAATTGTCATTTACAGTACAAAACACATTTGACAATAATTCATTTTCTATATTTAAACCTCTAATGCTGGGTACACACAACACTTGTATTACCCAATAATTAGTCTAATCAAATGATTAAATGACCGATTCACATGATATTGTGCAAGTGTGTATGCATGCACGATCAAACGATATTGTGTGATCGGTAATGGCATCGTTTGAAATGATTTTATTGCTTTGCCCGATGAACGATGCGTCAGCAGAAAAATCATGAGAGCCTGTCTTTACAAAAATCGTTTAAAAAAAATGAGAAACAAGCTTAGTGTGTACCCACGTTAAGACTTGCAAACAACATTGCTGGTTGACTACATCACAGGAAGCCCATTCGTAACTTACGGGGATAGCGGGGATACGTAAGTTACGTAGCGGGGGGCGCAAAGATAAAGAAGTACCGTTTTTTCTTTCTAAATGTTTATTCTCTATTTCTTTTGAAATTCACTACTAAAATGTTTTTTTTTATAAATACTTATGTTGCGTGAAACAGCAAAACAATTTAAGAAAATATGAAACTCAAAACAACATCTTTTATTGCAAGGATTCAGATCTTTAATTAATTCACAGCTGAAAGACTACATGGATTTATATAAATAGGTGTAGCCCAGATAGCTGCTCCATGCTTGAAAAAGTCCCATTCTGGGATGAAATGCGTTGCATGATCCTGCTCTGTTTCCTAGGCTCTTTTCGTTGATTCCACAGCTGTGTGTATTCAATATTGCGCTCTCAGAGGTCCTCTGTTGTGAGCTCGTTGACAAGTATTACCTCCTTTCTCTGTTTCCGTGTGCCAGCACAAGACTTCGGTCCGGGGACGCCCGGTAAGACTGTTCTTATTTACATCTATACTGGCCACAGAGTACTATGGCTTATTGAATCCTCTCCTGTACACTGCATGCATGCATGCATTGATTGATTGAATTTCTCCTTCCTTGCTAGCCGTTACCAGCTCGGCCCCAGTGCGGGTTGAGAAACTCTCCCCGCCTGTCAGCACTGTTTGGAGATTCTCTGTGCATTTATTACCAAATAAACGGCTATTATTCATCTACAACCTTACATTGGCATTCTTTATGAGGATCATATATTGGCCATTTACAGCATACTACTGGCAACATTGTTATTTCTCAAGTATCAGTCCTTCATTTAGAAGTAACATTCTTTCAGTGGAATCTACCTCATCTAAGTTACTATCCATGTTTACACAGTGGTAGCAATACCTACCGTTCGGGCCCCCCCTTTCTTTCTCCCAGGGGTGGTTACCTGTAGGCTGTGTCTGCACTTTTTGTCTATTATGAGCCCAACTGATGGAGCATCTGTGACAATCTCTCATGATATCATTATTACTATATTGATATTGTCATTTGTGTATTTTATTGTACATGTTCTATTTTTGTTTTTATATTAAAACTATTTTTATTGATTTGAACCACTTGCCATATTGTATTCCACCACTTGCATTGTTGTGCTGTCTCTATTGAGAATGTGCCAACGCGGCTATTTTTTCCTTTGTTCTAATTTTTTAGGTGTTGCACCCACCTCCCAGTCTGCGCAGTCCGCCCCCTCTAGAGATAGCCACATTAGATATATATCTACAGTTTATAGCTTGCTGTGATATCCCCCAACTGCTAGTGCTCGTCATTTCTGTTTTCTTCTTTCCAGCACAACTAATGGAGTCATACAGGACTTGACTTGACCCTTGCTACCACTCCATAAATCCAAATTTGGTAAACAAAAAAATAATATAGACGAACAATATCCATGAAAAACTGAAATATAAAAATAAAACAAAAAAGGAAAAAAGCAATAAGGGTTGCAGATCCCTCTCCCAAAAGAAAAAAATATATATTTATCACTCGGGAGAAACATACGTCCCTTTTGGCAGCTATGTAGACAGTCCACGTCTCCTATACAAATGATCCCTAAGATGAAATCTGAGCATGCTACACTGCTGTAAGACAACTCTTAGAACCTTTCTATTTTTGCTAGCTCAAACTAAGCTAGCATACACAAAAAAATATTTTTACAGATGGGGTAACAAATCTGGAAAGCTATTAGCTAAAATGTCTAAAACGCAGTATAAAAAACCCATATCTCAATAATCTAAGACCAACAACAGCAGTGTTGCTTAATGTCTGAAAAAGAAGCTGGGTCTCCCAAATTTATTATAAAGAGCTGTACTCAGCATCCCTTAGCAATCTCACTCTTCATGACCACCTTCTCGACGCCGCTAAACTCCCCAGACTTAGCCAAGATCAAGGGAAAATGTTAAATTCGGAGATAATAGAGGAGGAGATGAAAAACTCTATAGTTTTCCTAATAATAACGAATCACTGGGCCCAGATGGATATTCATCGAAATTTTACAAACTTCTGAAACAAAATATTGCCTCATTTTTTACACATCTTTTTCAAACTCTATATATGTGGATAAGCCTTCTTATCAGGCATTTAATGAAGGATATTTTTAATTAAAGCTGAGAAAAGTCCCAGACCAAATATTGTATAGGCCTATATCCTTGTTAAACCAGCATTGCAAGCTGTTGACAAAGATAATTGTAAATAGGTTGCAATCTAAGCTTCCAATTTACTTATTACCCATAAGAATGGATTCACCCATAACCATCATTCAATGAAAGAAATACCATAGACGCGGTGATAGCCTTTTTTACTAGGCAATAACTCCACCAAGGGGGGTGTCCTGC
>WWET01003567.1:45612-59066 GCA_011038615.1 Limnodynastes dumerilii
GGGAAAGTGGTCGATGACTTACACTTAGGATCTTAAATGAACGCTCCCACGTCACTTAAGATCCCAAATGACAGCGTATAGTTAGGGCAAGTCAATGGTGGTCTAAGTTTAAGATCCACCGCTGTTTGCAAGGGGAGTGTCTGTTTTTGCAGTGGGCTGGAACCTGCTAAGATCTTAGCAAAGGTGCGTATATTTGCAATCTTTTCGCAATCGCATCTCTGAATCAGCCCCTAAGTGCGTTATTGGCCAGAACATGCTCAATGGGATTCTTAATGGGATTTCCCCACATTACTTCAGCTACACTCAATTTCAACTGGTGGATATTCCTCATTCTCAACATCTCTGAAGATTCCCCATTTTCTTTTCTAATAGTTTTTTCTAGATCGGGTTCATCAAGAATTTGAAATGAGTCAGACTTCCAAGGAGAACCTAGTCCCTTATATCTACAGTTACCTTGTTTCTTAACCAATTTTTCTACATCCAACGGTACAGCACAGGTTTTCAGATCACCACAAATTTTGCACAGAATCCTTATATTGACAAGGCATCTCCTCAGATTCCAACTCTAATCCTAATGCATCTGCAAAATGCACTCTCTTTCTGGTTTCAGATTTAGGTTTGATGTACATGTTCTGATGCACTGGTCTGTCTTGACCTCTGATGCCTTGGTTATCTGTTTCCTTCTCCACTTCACCCTGTTCTGGGGTGTTGGAATGCTGTAGTCTATGCACATATGGTCGCTTTAAAAAGTATGGTGGATAACCCCAATAGTAAGCACGATCTAATGCATATTTGCTGCCATGAACTGAAACACCACCAGGAACAGTGACATTAGCTTCTTCAGTACCCTTCCGTCCTTCCACTACATCAAACTCTACCACCTCTCCATCTCCCACACTGCGAAGATACTTCTTTGGATTGTTCTTCTTTATTGAAGAAGAATAATGGACAAAAACATCTTCTTTAGTGTCGTTCCTGTTGATATAACCATATCCATTGCACACATTAAACCAATTAGCAATGCATGAAATCTTGGTTGCAATGGTAGGGAGATTGCTGTTGCTGCTGTATTGGTGGAATACAATGTGTTGCAAATTGATACATTGGGCTGGATCCAGACTTAAGTAAGTGCTTGAAATTAGCAACTCCTGGGCTAAACCATGTTGATTGCAGGGGGAGTCAAGTTATTTGTATTCTTTGCATGCAGGGATATTTCTTTGAATTGCTTACTGCACACAGATACTGACCAGCTTTACTATCACACTGTTATTTGGACTTGGGATAGGAAACATCTCCTCTCAACCCTAATGCTGTTTGCAACAGATGAAATATGACTCCCCTGCAATCACCATGGTTTGGCCCAGGAGTAACTCATTTCAAGCACTTACTTAAGTCTGGATCCAGCCCTTTGTACCTGCGAACCACACACTCTTCGTGCTGATGGCTGGGTTTTGAGGTAAGAATCCTGGTGCAAGTACAGGAGATCTGGCTGGAGTGCAGAGCTCTGGAAAAGGATTTGGAATTGCTGGCAAAGATGATGTATGCAGTTGACTATCTTGGAGACGTCTTACAGCTTGTATTTGCATTGGTTGAGAGCGCAGCATCTTCTGTCTTTGTGGCATGGATGGAAGAGTGCTTGTTCCTGAGTTTGATAGCTTGCTTGAGTTTAACTGACCATTTTAATAAGGGGCACAGATTCTGACACCCTGCTGCATGTGGAGTATACGCTGTCCAGTGTGAAGAATTCATATTATTAACCAAAGCCTCTAAATCAACATCATCATCTGGATTTAAAGACATGCGTTTAGATGTGTAACTAGATAGGATTTGCGAAATGTGGGTTCAGAGTATTTGGACTCAAAGAATAAGACCAGACAACGTCTTTGGTTTGAAAATAAATTTGATTTACTTTTCTCTGTTTCTGTTAAACTTTATGTTACGACACCGCTGGGGTGTCTGGGAGTAAGGGTACCCTGGGATTACCTTGGCTGAGGACCGGGGTGACCGGGTACAAAGACAATAAGGAACGAGCAACTCACCCGGGTGTAGAGCCTGAGATCGGACCGAGTGTTCGCTAGGGCCCCTGATGGTGGGGATAGACTGGAGCTGGTAGGAACCCGTCAGGATACAGCCCTAGAGAGAATGCCCGGGAGAGGAGCAGAAAAAACACAGAAGGAGTCAGACAGGCGAGAGCTAGACAGAGGAGAAAGTGGGAGGAGACAGGCAGCAGAGTCTGACCTGTAACAAACTACACAAAACACTGAACAGACACGGCAGACTAGGAAGTAACAGACAGGACTGACAAGACAGATTAAACTAACCAGGGCTCTCACACACACAAGCAAACAGCGGAAACCCACAAGGGGTTAACAGAAACAGTCAGGCAGGATAAACTAGGTAAATACAAATGGGACTGAACAGCAAGGTGGGAGATAGAGGGAATGGAGACACAAGGTATGAGGCTAGGTACCGGGCAAGGACAGAACTGGGGCACTCAAGAAAGCAAGAAGCAAATAGCACAAGGCAAGAGGTAACTAACAGAATACTGGCACAGAGACACTAGAAAACTAGAGGCTATGACCAGCACAGAATGTAACAGGTGGCAGCTAATTAAAGGGAGAGCCACATCCCCATTGGCTGCTAAATGCACATGACAACAAGGCTAAGGTAATCCAGCTGCCGGATGATTAAGCAGGTTAACCTAGCAGGGAGAGATGCTGCAGGGGAAATCAGGACTGGAGTACCCAGCAAAATTACAGAGGCATGATTACACGCTGCTGCCATATGCAGCGTGTAACACTTTAGCAATTAATGAAAAGCAGAAAACTTTACAATAAAGTTCACAGGTCAATTATAGATCAATCACAAGATTCAATGACAGAGTGTAACGAATATATAGAATAACATTGGAATCAGTAAAATTTTATTTACAGCAATAAATATATTTTTCTTATTAACTGCGAATTACATAAAAACTTGTTTGATAGGCTAGGACACTGGAGCTCTTGAGTCTTTGGAAAACAGTTGCAGGCTCCTGGCTGCTGGATTGTTAGTCTCTCAGAGCCAATAAATTACACTTCAAAACAAGCTTTCAGTTCTCAGATAGATATTAAACCTTCAATAAATTCAAACATATAATATAAAATTTACAGAAGAATCACTTATACCATACAATCTAAGTTAATTATATTCATACATATATAATACAACTTATCCACTGAAAAGACAATTCATGGGGCTAAATTAATATTTCACTTTTTGAAATGTTCCAATACCCCTTGGTATGATATGTACTCCCACAAGTCTATCAGCTCAAAGACCCCTTAGTCCAGGCCCTCAGTCTCTTGGGTTATATATATATATCCTTAAACTTCTCTGTTATAGCCCACACCATAGACAGCAATTCTAGTTTGAAAGCGCTATAATTTGCAACATTTCGCTCTGTTTTTCTGAGGCCACGGCTGGCGTATGCAATAACCCTCTCCCTCCCATCCTGCACTTGAACCAAGACAGTGCCCAATCCAGATTTGCTAGCATCTGTATATAAATGGAAAGGCTTGTTGTAATCAGGGTAAGACAACAGTGGTGCAGTAGTCAAAGCCTCTATCAGTTGTTCAAAGGAGGTTTGCTGGCGGTTAGTCCACTCTACTGGGATACTTACTCTTCAACCATTTTTAGAGATTCCCCTTAGCAATTCTTGTAATGGGGCAGCTATTTGGGCAAATCCTTTTACAAACCGAATATAATACCCCACGAACCCCAAAAACTTCCGAACTTCCTTTACAGTTTGCGGACGAGGCCAATCCTTAAGCACTTGAATTTTTTCTGGATTGGGGATTACTCCTTCTGAACTTACTATGTGCCCTAGATATCTAACTTTGGGCTTCAGCAGGTGACATTTGGATGGGTTGAGTTTAAGACCAAATTTTATTAACTGTCGAAACATTTCAAGGTACAGAAGCACCATCTCAAAATTTCGATGCCCCAGGCAGTGCTCCATCATTAGTTGGAATGTGCCAGGAGCATTGCATAATCCAAAGGACATCCTCAAAAATTCAAATAACCCCATAGGGTTAGTGAACGCTGTCTTTTCTCGATCTCCCAGAGCTACCTCAATCTGCCAGTATCCGCCGTTTAAATCTAGGGTGGAAAAATAGTGAGTCGACTTCAGGGCAGTTAACGACTCCTTGATACGTTGCAGAGGGTATGCGTCTTTATGGGTGACACTGTTCAGCTTCCTGTAGTCGACACAGAACCTGAGCTGACCATCTTTTTTTCTCACCAGAACAATGGGCGCCGCCCATGGACTGTGGCTTTCGCGTACTACACCCTCCTGTTGCATCTCCTCAGTTAGCTTTCTCACAGGTATCGGTCTATGTCTCTCTTTAGTAGGTGGAGCATCTACAGTTGGTATGTGATGTTGAACTTGTGTCACCATGCCAAATCAGTGGGTCCTTGTCTAAAAGCTTGAGAATTTTCTTTCACCACCTGGAGGGCACCATTCTTTTGATCCTCTGGGGTTTTCTCAACCCCAATTTGGATGTCTCTCCACCAGCCGTCCTTCACTTGTTCCTCACATTTTATTGCAGCTGTCATCAACTGCTGACAATTCTCCACTGAGGGAATTACAATATCTTGGAAGTCAACCTAACTGATTTTGGCAACTGAACAATTACGGTACAGTCTCACTGGATAATTATGGGGGTTTAATATGCGCACAGGCACCCTCCTGTTCTCTACCGAAACTAGCATCTTTGCTACCACCACTTCCTCCCATCCCGGAGGCGAACAGGGTTCTACCAACCCCTCATACTTTAGCCCCTGTGGTCCACACTGATCCTTCCCCAGATGATTGTTTCTGTGTTAGGGCTCAGCACAATGGGTCTATGATCGGTAATCCTAATCTTTCCGATTTCACCTTGACTTCCTATAAATTTCTGATGTCCCTGTATCACTCTAAGGGTTTGTTGTATTACCCGCCGTTCAATGAGACCGGCTTTATCCATTTTATTCTTTAAAGTGGCAATCAAAGCATTAGGACAATTCTGTAAAATGTTCATCCCAATGATTATGGGAGCTATATTGGGGTCATTAATTTTGGTGACTAGGCAACCCTGCCTAGGGAGATAAGCTTTTCCTATTTGGAAAGTAGCTTCCCAATATCCTTGGCATGTTATGCCCATTCCATTGCCAGCCATCAAATGCAACCAGGCTGGAGACGGTGACAGTATCTGATAATTTTTCCAATATTTGTTAAAAGTCGATAATTGAATTATAGTGACCTGTGACCCCGTATCCAGCATGGCCTTCAACTCCACCCCATTGATTTTGACTGGGATAATGAGACACTGTCCGACAAAATGAGGCCACCACTCCTCAGGCTTTACTCCTGTTGTCCCCGAGGTTCGGTCTCCCTCCTCAGGGCTTTGGAGTTTTAAAGGCTCCTGAAAAGTACAGTTTCTTTCTACATATTACCTCACATTACAGCAACGGCAGATAGGTCGTCCTTGGGAGTCGAACTTATCTGTTATCCGCCTATCACTTCTGAGTGGAGGCCTCCACCAGTCCTCATTTGCTCTATCTCTTCGTGACTGCCATCTGGAATCACTGCCTACAACTTCTGTCCTTTTTCTTAGATTCCTAATCTCACGCCTCATCTCCGCCATTCCCGTAGTTATTTCTTTTATTTGTGATTTCAAGGTCTGTAACGGGTCATCCAAATCAGACTGCATGCCCTGAACTACAGCCTCCTGTTTACCTCTTTCCTGAAATCCCAGCATCTCAGGGTAGGGTACCACCATTTTCATAGCCGCCTCTTTGAAATCAAAGAAAGTATCATTAGGCAATTGTATTCTAAGTAACCTCAGTTGAGTTTTTACATTGAAGCTGCATACCCCCTCAATAAATTGATTCACTAGTGTCTCATCTTCATCCCTTACTTCTTCCACATCTACCACCTGTATGGCTCTCAGGGCCTCTTGCAAGCTTTATGCGAAATCCCTAAGGGTTTTCCTTTCCGCTATGGGCCATGATGTTACCTCCCTAAGGGCAGGTCCTTTAAGTTGCCCAACAAGAATTTCCACTTGCTGAGATTCAGCCAGTGGGTATAATCGGAGCATATTTTACCCATAAACTCTATTAAATTATTATGCTCTGGATCTTTGGTTTGAAAATAAATTTGATTTGCTTTTCTCTGTTTCTGTTAAACTTTAGCAATTAATGAAAAGCAGAAAACTTTACTATAAGGTTCACAGGTCAATTATAGATCAATCACAAGATTCAATGACAGAGTGTAACAAATATATAGAATAACATTGGAATCAGTAAAATTTTATTTACAGCAATAAATATTTTTTCTTATTAACTGCGAATTACATAAAAACTTGTTTGATAAGCTGGGACACTGGAGCTCTTGAGTCTTTGGAAAACAGTTGCAGGCTCCTGGCTGCTGAATTGTTAGTCTCTCAGAGCCAATAAATGACACTTCAAAACAAGCTTTTAAACCTTCAATAAGTTCAAACATATAATAAGTTAATTATATTTATACATATATAATACAGCTAATCCAAAGACAAATCATGGAGCTAGATTAATAGTTCACTTTTTGAAATGTTCCAATACCCCTTGGTATGAAATGTACTCCCACAAGTCTATCAGCTCTAAGACCCCTTAGTCCAGGCCCTCAGTCTCTTGGGTTATATATATATATCTTCTCCCCACACTCCTGCCTTTCAGCAGCACTCTCCTTTCCTCCTTTCTGCCAAACACTTCCAATTCACTGGTACCAGCTTAATATATTGTCCCCTCAACTTTATTTCATCTCTTCAACCTCTCTCCTTTCTGCTTCTACCACCCGATACCTCAGGACCGTCTATCAGCTGTACTGCTTTCTCTCTCTCTCTCTCTGCCACTTTCACGGCTTACTTCTCACTGCAGCTTTCTGTCTCCTCCGTCACTGCACACCTCCAATTCACCCCTGACACTGCTCTCCGGCTCCCCTCTCACAGGCTCTGCACGGACACCGCCAGGCGCCAAACTGACCAAGTGGAGCCGCAGAAGTCCGGCAGCTGTTAGATCTCTGACAGTCTACCGGCTCCAGGCACACTGATTAGCAATCAGGGCGTCTAGAGCCGGCAGACTGTCAGAGATCTAACAGCCGCCGGACTCCTGCGGCCTGATTATCCAGCTCCATGCGTGTGAGGTCATGACATCACACGCATGGGTAGAAGAGCCGCGGCAGAGTGCAGAAGAACAGTGGAGGTAAGTATATGTATATAGAAAATGGTGGAGGGGGGTATGGAGAGGGGGTTGGTGAAGAGCAGGGGAAAAAGGGTGATGAAAATGGTGAAATGAATGGGGAAGAAAAATCATAAAGCAAATTGAGAGGGGAAGATGGTGATAAAGGGGAGATACAGAAATGATAAAGGGTAGGGGGAGGTGATGAATGGGGAGGGGGCTGATGATGAAGGGACAGAGAAACGATAAAGGGGAAAGGGAGGGGGAGCTGATTAATGGGGAGATTATGGATGATGAGGGGACAGAGAAATGATAAAGGGAAGAGGGAAGGGGAGATGACAAAGTGAATGGGGAGGGGAACATGATAAGGGGATAGAGAGGGGATAGAGAAAGGATAAAGGGGAAGGGGAGGTAATGAAGAGATTGGGGAGATGATGTGGGAATAAAGAAATTATAAAGGGAAGAATGAGGGGGAGGTGATGGATGGTGAGGAGGATATGATAAAGTGAATGATGAGGGGATAGAGAAATGTTAATGAGAGGTGTTTTTTAGTTATATTTATTACAGATATATTTTATCAACACTCACTCTCTGCACCAACTGACACTTTCCAACTTCTTTTCCTAATCCTTTTCCCCTGGCCAGAACCTTCTAGACCCTGCTCATGCCACTGCCCGTGCGCTATCGTTGACCTGTTGCCTAGCAACTCTTCCCATGCGCCAGCCACCAAGCCTGCCCAGTAACAGCTCTGAACCACCAATTAAAATAGGTTTACCAAGTTAACAATTAAAGGGGTGCTACCATTATGGGGGTGCCACACCAGTGATAACGCAATCACTGACTGTGCCTCTTTCACTGCACTTTGTGGGGGCCCTTTGTGTGCCTCGATCGCCCCATGGTTAATCTGGCCCTGACGCTAGCGTATTTACTATGCATTCTCCTAGGCACTCACCTAGGCATTCCCCTCGCTCGTGCCTACTTTGGTTGCTTTACACTTGTCGAACCCTACCTTAACTTTACGCCGTGTAAGTACTGACTTACGTACATGCTACATGTATGTACATGCTTAAGCACGCCCATACTGTATGATTTAAATGCCTGCGAAGCGTAATTACGGGTGTCGTATGGTTGGCGCATCCCTTCATTCGTAGTCACGCTGTTGATATGAGGCTGGTACGTATGTTCAGAGTTACGTGGTGTAACATGTGCAGTACATACAAACAGCGTTTTTACATCAGTGGCTAGCGTACTTAGTTCTGGATCTACCCCAATGGTCTTAGTGCAGCATGACATTAACCCTTGCCATGTTGAGTAGAAGGCACAGCATGGCCAGAAACACATGGCAATGCTGTGCCTTATAGTACTGTCAGTGCCTGCATGCTAAGGGTTATAAGCATGTGGCACTTGACATTTTAATATGAAAAATACATGTAAAAAAAAAGACTTTCAATGGAAGCACCACACACAGAAGGTGCTTTTTCTAGGCGATTTTTTGAAACAAGTTGCCCGAGATTTTACTAAAGGCTAAAGTCCCATGACTTTGCCTTTAGTTAATGCAGCGATTATGCCATCGGCCATCATGATGGCGTAATCGCCCCAAAAGTCCCAGGATTTTGGATCCCTAAATGTTATTGTCAGAGTTTTGGGAAGGCAGAACGCAGTGCACAGGGCATCTATAAATTTGTTGGGTTTTTTGTTCAGTGAACCATATTTGCGAGAAGTTCCGTGCATATTTTTACGATCCAATGAACTGCGCATGCGTAGTAACTAAATTTACGCGATCTACGTTCATTTTACGCACGGAAGTCAATTAGGCACGGACTTGTGAATCGCACGTGGGAAGATCCATATGGAGGGGCATGTTTATAATCTGTCCGGTGAAAGATGCATGTAAGTGGGGTGGGGGGAGGCATTTAAATGACCATTTGAGGGCAAGGTGAGGGCGTGGATAGTTAGATATGCATGTACGGCGGCAATATATGCTCGGAAATGCACACTTAAACATACGGGTAGTTCGGGGCACTCGTAAGTCACCTTCAACCCGTCCGTGTGAGGGGAGTGTTATGGGTGTTACCTTGCTACGGCCGTGCGTATATTTGCGTACTTTAAAGAAACGGATCTCTGACTACGGCCCAATGTTCCATGACAGTGCCTTTGAGGGGGGTAAGATAATTTCTTTACTATTTGGAAAAATATGCGTCATTATCTCACACAGATTTTCTTCTGTGTACTGGCAGGGAAATCAGCTGTGTTATCTCTTTCTGGGTGGCTGGAGAATGTTTTGAGGTAGAGAGGGACACATAGTGTAAATATTAGGTTTTTTATCACTCTAATAATAAAGCTTTATAATCTTCTGAAGGGCTGTAGCAGGCCCCATGTTGAATGTCCCACCCCCTGTGATATCACATGATTAATTCACTGCACTGATCGGGGAGTGGAGGGGGGGCATCCTCCACAGCATGCTCTCTTCTGTGTAATTGATGCTGATTTGACCTTATACAACTTCTTACGTCTGGCACACCATGCTGCCCTGCTCAAACTGTGCTATTGAGCTAAGTCTTAGGATGTGAACAGATGATCTGCTCCCTTACAATAAGAGGTGGAGCCTGAAGGCAGCAAGACCCATCAGTATTCCCTGGTGGGACAGTTCAAAACCGGACTCCATGACAAAGTCTCTGCTGTCTTACAGCTAGGAGAGCTTCTCTACAGCAGGGTGTCCCCCCAATACAGTGCTGACTACTAGGGCCTCCATATATGTGTGGAACCACCTGAGCTTTCGGGCCCCAGAGAACTTTTTATCCAGCCTTGTCTTAGCTCTAACTGTCAGCAACAATACTAATAACATTTGCAAATTTGTGTATTCCAACAATAATAACACATTTTTTTTTTACTTATTAAATAATAATTTATATCAGTTTGTACACTAGACACTCCACAAATGTTTTTGTTATTTTTGTCTTGCATACTAATTTTCCTATTTAATCACATGAAAATACAGTTGAGTCATTGAATATAGTTGTCACAGTTGGTTGTAATCATTTCCATAGGTATTTACCAAGAGAGGTATCAAGAAAGTAATGTCAGTATTCTGGAAAATGGGGTTATCTAACACCCCGTACATCTGGTGCATACAAAACAGCCAGTTTTGCCTCATATAGAGGCTGCCCTGACCAAATTTATTTAATTTACACGTAGATCTCAAGTTCACTTCAGATGTTTGTGGAAATAAATATTTTTTGAAACATAAAAATAGGATTGTAACTACTACAGAGAGTAACAATTCTAATATTTCAATGAGTTAGACTGATGCAGAACGGTTGTACCAACTTTCATCCCTCTTAGAGGATATAAGCTCACAAAATGTTCCATTTAATTATGTCTGCCAACATTGACGCACGGGGACATGATTAGTCTACCCAAAACCAAATCGGAATTCTATCCACATACAATTGGTGTGATCACACTCCCCCCCCCCCTTTTTTTGTTTATTTATTTATTTATTTATTTATTTATCTACTTATTGATTGATTGATTGATTTACTCACACATTTTTTTTTACTATTTATTTATTTACTGCTTCAATTGTATGAGTACAAATATATGCAAGTATCAATACATATATTTTTTCTTAGTTGTTATTTTTTAGAAATTGACATCTATATCACACTATATAAAGACTATAGTATTGCAGGGATCTGCTTAACGGTGCACTTGTCAATTTATTAACTCATTTGGGCTGCCCACAATCCTATTTAAATGCTGGATCGCTTTTCCTTACTCTTTGATAAAACCACATCGGAGAACCCTGCTTATTTAACCAAGAGTTAACAGGAGTTATTGGTCATTAATAGCCAGCACAGCAGCACATTCTATTAGAAGTTCCTTGGCCTCACCATTGAAACTTATGACACTGGGTTATTTACACAGACATGTGTATACCCTTTTTGTGACTCTTCATTAGGAATCCTCTTATCAGAATGATAATATCATAGGGGCCCCTTCTAGATTAGTGGTAGTTATACTACATTTTACTGTTTTTATATGTTGCAATACATTGTGATACATCTTATTGAGTAATTGTTACAATATTTAGTATTATTGAATAAACGTGTATATTTTATCTTGTCCTAACTAGCGCTCCTACTTTTTATTTTTATTTCTTATATTTAGCAGCTGCCCATAAATCTTTAG
Source organism: Limnodynastes dumerilii (assembly GCA_011038615.1). NCBI lineage: Eukaryota > Metazoa > Chordata > Amphibia > Anura > Limnodynastidae > Limnodynastes > Limnodynastes dumerilii. Next base: position 57,040 of record WWET01003567.1, read on the forward strand.
AGGACTTCTTGTAGGTTTAAGTAACTGCTGCTTAACATATTTTGCATATCAAAGAGTTAAAACACCACACCAACAGAACTATTTATATTGCATGTGCTGAACGGTGCTACTCTTATGGTGTATAATTCAAACCAAGAAATAGAGAATAGACACACAGAATGATGCTTGAGTGGCATCCGTTTGTCCCAGGCTACTAGTTATATGTGCACATGTCAAATAAGAATGCAACAAACACCATAGTATTCTATTAAAAATATTTTTTAACTATTTTTTAATCATGCATTTAAAATTTCCATATAGAGACACTGTTATTATACAGAAAATATTTTGTGCATTTGTGTCAAACAAGTATTTCTTTCATCACAAATAATTGCAATAGTGAAATATTTAACATTGAATGTTCCTGACCATAATAATCATGAATACCAATACTTACAGAGCTAAAAGCAGTCACTATACTTATATAAATAAGCCTCTATTCAGAGAGATCAGGAGACGTGCAGACCGTGAGGTCGCTAGTGGGATGGTAGGGGGAGTGCCTTGTGTATAGAATAGAGGTCCGAACGGAGGCTTACCTATATAATTATAGTGACGGCTTTTAACGCTGTGATATGCATGATTATTATGGCCAGGAACATTCAAAGTTAAATATTTCGCTATTGCAATTATTCGTGATGAAAGAAATACCTGTTTGATACAAATGCAAAAAATATTTTCTAATTATTTGTGATGAAAGAAATACTTGTGTGATACAAAGGCACAAAATATTTGTATATAATAGTATACTGGCCAGGAAAAAGTTAAATATTTCGCTATTGCAATTATTCGTGATGAAAGAAATACCTGTTTGATACAAATGCAAAAAATATTTTCTAATTATTTGTGATGAAAGAAATACTTGTGTGATGTGATTGCACAAAATATTTTCTGTATAATAACAGTGTCTCTATATGGAAATTTTAAATGCATGATTAAAAAATAGTTAAAAAATATTTTTAATAGAATACTATGGTGTTTGTTGCATTCTTATTTGACATGTGCACATATAACTAGTAGCCTGGGACAAACGGATGCCACTCAAGCATCATTCTGTGTGTCTATTCTCTATTTCTTGGTTTGAATTATACACCATAAGAGTAGCACCGTTCAGCACATGCAATATAAATAGTTCTGTTGGTGTGGTGTTTTAACTCTTTGATATGCAAAATATGTTAAGCAGCAGTTACTTAAACCTACAAGAAGTCCTCTAAAGATTTATGGGCAGCTGCTAAATATAAGAAATAAAAATAAAAAGTAGGAGCGCTAGTTAGGACAAGATAAAATATACACGTTTATTCAATAATACTAAATATTGTAACAATTACTCAATAAGATGTATCACAATGTATTGCAACATATAAAAACAGTAAAATGTAGTATAACTACCACTAATCTAGAAGGGGCCCCTATGATATTATCATTCTGATAAGAGGATTCCTAATGAAGAGTCACAAAAAGGGTATACACATGTCTGTGTAAATAACCCAGTGTCATAAGTTTCAATGGTGAGGCCAAGGAACTTCTAATAGAATGTGCTGCTGTGCTGGCTATTAATGACCAATAACTCCTGTTAACTCTTGGTTAAATAAGCAGGGTTCTCCGATGTGGTTTTATCAAAGAGTAAGGAAAAGCGATCCAGCATTTAAATAGGATTGTGGGCAGCCCAAATGAGTTAATAAATTGACAAGTGCACCGTTAAGCAGATCCCTGCAATACTATAGTCTTTATATAGTGTGATATAGATGTCAATTTCTAAAAAATAACAACTAAGAAAAAATATATGTATTGATACTTGCATATATTTGTACTCATACAATTGAAGCAGTAAATAAATAAATAGTAAAAAAAAATGTGTGAGTAAATCAATCAATCAATCAATAAGTAGATAAATAAATAAATAAATAAATAAATAAACAAAAAAAGGGGGGGGGGGAGTGTGATCCCACCAATTGTATGGGGATAGAATTCCGATTTGGTTTTGGGTAGCT
>WWET01003567.1:67586-112362 GCA_011038615.1 Limnodynastes dumerilii
AAGGGTTCTTCACAGTAAGGGCAGTCAGGATGTGGAGTCACTGCCAGGGAAGGGTTCTTCACAGTAAGGGCAGTCAGGATGTGGAGTCACTGCCAGGGAAGGGTTCTTCACAGTAAGGGCAGTCAGGATGTGGAGTCACTGCCAGGGAAGGGTTCTTCACAGTAAGGGCAGTCAGGATGTGGAGTCACTGCCAGGGAAGGGTTCTTCACAGTAAGGGCAGTCAGGATGTGGAGTCACTGCCAGGGAAGGGTTCTTCACAGTAAGGGCAGTCAGGATGTGGAGTCACTGCCAGGGAAGGGTTCTTCACAGTAAGGGCAGTCAGGATGTGGAGTCACTGCCAGGGAAGGGTTCTTCACAGTAAGGGCAGTCAGGATGTGGAGTCACTGCCAGGGAAGGGTTCTTCACAGTAAGGGCAGTCAGGATGTGGAGTCACTGCCAGGGAAGGGTTCTTCACAGTAAGGGCAGTCAGGATGTGGAGTCACTGCCAGGGAAGGGTTCTTCACAGTAAGGGCAGTCAGGATGTGGAGTCACTGCCAGGGAAGGGTTCTTCACAGTAAGGGCAGTCAGGATGTGGAGTCACTGCCAGGGAAGGGTTCTTCACAGTAAGGGCAGTCAGGATGTGGAGTCACTGCCAGGGAAGGGTTCTTCACAGTAAGGGCAGTCAGGATGTGGAGTCACTGCCAGGGAAGGGTTCTTCACAGTAAGGGCAGTCAGGATGTGGAGTCACTGCCAGGGAAGGGTTCTTCACAGTAAGGGCAGTCAGGATGTGGAGTCACTGCCAGGAAAGGGTTCTTCACAGTAAGGGCAGTCAGGATGTGGAATTCACTGCCAGAAAAGGTTGTGATGGCAGATTCACTGGATATGTTTAAGAAAGGATTAGATACATTTTTAGCAGAAAAGGACATTCAGGGTTACCAGGACCGCTGATTTAAATAAAGGACAGTAGTGGAGCAAGGTAGAAATGTATGTATTTATTTATCTTAGGATTGCAACAGTTTTGAGGTTGCTTTATATGGATTAACTTCCAATATAAAGATAGGGATCGCAGGAGATCCAAAATAGGTTGAACTTGATGGACTGTTGTCTTTTTTCAACCTCATCTACTATGTAACTATGTAACTATGTAAGTACTAGTTCTGGACACTTGCATGGTTGTTAGATAATATAGGATTAGTAATAATTTTTAGTGTCATATTTATATAAATTGTAGTCATATTACTTATGTAGGAATTAGAAGTCATTTTGGTGTTTCAGTGAAATGCTGACATAATATATGTACAGTGTGACAATGCTGACATAATATATGTATAGTGTGACAATGCTGACTGTCATGGGAGCGGTTGTTGAAAACTAAAATATTGAAGACTTGATTAGAAGGAATATGACACATAGCATTATCTGCATTTACATTTTGAAGACTCGTCAATGTATTTTTATCTATGTATGAGAACTCCACCCAAGGCAAGGGCTTGAAAACTGTATATAAACTCAGCCATGTGAGCAGAGGGGAGCTCTCTTTGACATCTGATTACCATCTACCATGCTATACTGAATTGCTAATGACATCTCTCTGACTTCCACAATAAAGTTTGAGTGGAACTCAAGTGGTCTTTGGACATTTCACACAAAAATAAGCCATATCTTAACTGTTACGCATTGATCAATGCATACCTGTCCTTCCCCCCTACGACTCTACCTTTAAATGTCTATCCCCGCCTCTATGGAGGGGATACGTCAGGTATAACTGAAGGGTCAGCCCCTTCATTGTATCTGCAAATGTATGGAACTGAGTTCTGTATGTCAGCAGGTACGCTAGAGTAACATCTGGTGAGCGCATACGCCAATGTTTTTGTCATTGGACTTAGGCAAATTACGTGCGTAAGTCCCCTGACATTGGACCTGATTCACACTTAAGAATATGCGTATTTTTAAGAACGGATTGACTGCGCATGTGTAGTAACTTTTATACGCTATTAACGTAGGACTTAAGAACGCAAATTCCGTGCTTATATGCTACGTATCTAAAGTCTCTAGGTTCGTAGTAACATACACAAAAATGGGCGTTCCATGAATAAGTAACTAGGCAGATACGCAGATTTGGGTGGAGCTAGGCATTTAAATGAGCAAATGAAGGCACGGTTATGCAGTTAAGTTCCTAAGTAGACCCCCTACGCATTCAAATGTGAACCTATAGTTAAGGAAGCCCTATGGCACTCGTAAGTCACATAAGAACTTGAAAACCGGGGGCGTGCCGAGGGAGTTTCCTTGCTATTAGTTGCGTATATTTAGGAACCTATCACGTTCTTAAGTGTGAATCAGGTCCATTATTACTTCTGGATCCAATCTCATTCCATTCTATTAATAACAGTTGTAATTTGCATTAAAAGCTGTGGTGTTGGATTAGTGGATATCCAGTAGCATGTGATTTAGAATGTATCAAAGGAAGACGATGATGCAAAGACATAGGCAGAGGGGAGGCAGCAGTGGTGTAAAGTCACATATGCCAAAGAACTTGGTCTCAGGCAAACAGGATCCATAGCAGACTAGTTTATAATATAAGTAATTCATTTCCAGAGGGTTGATCCTGCATCAGTGTTACAGAAAAGTAAAAGCATTTTTTTCTGTATCCCCATAGTGGATTTTAATAAACAAGGCAAGAACAAAAGAAAGTTTACTTATTAGAAAGCCATGTTGCAAAAAAATAAAATAAAAAATATGATCAGATACAGTAAAAGGTGAGCTGTCTTGTAGGACTGTATGGGAACATCATGTTATTCCAAAACTCTTTACCTGATTGAATTATTCCAAAAGTTAATGAGTAGGTACTAAAAGGAATTGATTAGAAATGAAGCAGTAAATAGCAGAAGAAATTGGAATTGATTGGTTGGAAATATAGTATAGAAATTAGGGATATCAATAAATCATTTAATTAGAAATCAATTCATCAGTAGGAGATTTTCTGTGATCTCTGTCCTTTGCCATCCATCAACCTACTACACTGCCCTAGAGCATTTATCCGAATTGATCTTATTTCCCTTTGTATTATTTATTTCTTATTTATGTCTTCTTTTCTTCTATACAATGCCCAGTTTTAAACCATTTCTTTTCATTGTTAATGTCTTATATCTTATATAACCATGTATCTTTCTCTCTCCCAGTCTCTTTCTGTTCTATCCCTGAGATTCACATTAATATTTCATGAACACAACCATCTAGCAATTCCATTAGAGTGCATAGATTATCATAGATACAGTATGCAGGCTAATGGAAGAAGCATGTCTTACATCAGCTCAAAGTAGCAGTGTGCATGGCCACACAACTGGGAGAACATCAGGGTTCACACACATCCAAGACATTCTACATCAGCCTCCTGTTTTTGCTTTTTATACAAAATATTGTCAGTTCTGCTGTCAGTAAATTTTTTGTCTACATCTTGGTAACACTTCAAGGTTCGCTCTTATTTTTTTTTTAACAACGGTTGCTTATTTATTTTATTACAATTAACTTGTGCATTCTCTATGATCCTCATAATCCTCTATATATTGGGTATGAGATATCTTTAACTTTGTGTGTGGATTATATGTACGGTTTATATTCTCTTTTTTTGCATGATTTATTTTGTTTGTCTTACATTGTACTATATACCTATACATCTTTCTAGTTAAAGTGCATATTCAAGTGGAGCCACACCAATGCTTTAAAACAAACATAAACAACACATTATCATTTTTGCTCTTAGCTGCTACAAAACAAAACTATTATAAAGCAGATCATTAAAAAACAATATTTATAGCACTTAAAATGGTTAAAGTAGCACTTTAGTAGCACTTTTACAAGTGAACTTTTGCTAGCTTTCACATGTATGTTCATTTATTAGGGTAACATGTACCAAATTAAATTATAAATATTTAATCATTTATATACATTTATAATAGTATATGATAGCTTTTGCAAGATCAAGAGGAATACTACATTGTATTTTTATTTGCAGCTTTCTAACAAAACTAGTTCTTTTTTGTCAAATACTCATAGTTACCCAAGTTTAATCGATCTTACTCTTGCTTAACACAGAACATCCAAATTTTAGTCATAGTAGGTTTACATATGGATGTGCCAGTCTCTCATTATGTATTATATATAGGCTGCGTCTAGAATCATTCTAAATCCTATTTCCCCAGAAACCCCCTCACATTGAAAATTAAATAAAGAAGTCCAAAAAGTGAATTTTTTAAAAAGGGGGCATAGCTTCATGGGTGCAGCAAAGGGGGCATGGCTTTGCGACCATGTGGGGCAGTGTGACATAGAGGAAGATGGTAATGGCCTGTGCTGCAATAGGGAAGCAGGTGGGGGATGGTGATTCCCCTCGAACGGACCGACATTATAAATACAGTCAGGACAATCATATGAGTCATTCGCCACTGGGTTGAGGAACAAGCTGGACCTGTCTGCAATCAACAGCCTCAAAAAGATCTGGAGCCACTGTTGCCTGGACCAACACACCACTACTGAACCGTAAGTAGTATATGCATTTTAATGTGGACAATAATTTTTGTACAATGTGCTTTAGAATTTTATTAAAAGGGGGACATTTAAAATAGTACTATTTCTTCGTGGAACATGTACAATTTCTACTAATGAAGGGGGGGAAACCTAACTTATTCTGAACTTGCTTTAGGGGCATATGTGATGGGATTTCTCAATGACATGAGAATTCCTTTGTCAGTTTCGGGACATGTGTGAGTTTTCAAATAAGAGACATGATGTGTATTAGTGAGTATCGGCCCATGTTTGAGGTTTATTATGGGCCATGGTCTTACTATGTAGCAGGCCAATAGTTCTTTACGTTTAGGTTTTGGGGAATTATTTAATTATTTATATGTAACGGGGCAGGTAATATTTTTATGTATGGGGCCCTAGTTAGTATGTTAGATTTACAGAATGCAATTGCATAGGCGGTGGCATGACATTATCCCTTAGCATTCCGCCACTTATGGCACTATAGGGTGCAGCATGCCCTGAAATACAAGGGAGGAGGAGTATGTAGAGACTTTGTGGGTGGAAATATCCAGTGGAGATAAAAGTTCAAAGAAGTTGCTGATAGGGACATGCTGTAAAGCACCAAATATAAGTTTAATTGAAAAAGTCCAACTTCTACAGCAAATTGAAAAGGCTGCACAGCTAGGTCAAGTTTTAAGTATGGGGGATTTTATTTATCTGGACATTGATTGGAGTACTGAGACTTGTGGTACAATAAGGGGAAACAGGTTTCTGAGCATGATAAAATACAGAAGAAAAGTGGGCTGTCTTCAAATTGTTGTTAGAAACATATACGCATAAGTTCATTCTTATGGAAAACAAACGTAAAAGAATTAAGTCTAAACCTATGTGGCTAAATAAAAAGGTGAAATTAAAAAGAAGAAGCATGCATTTAAATTGTTCAAATCTGAAGGAACTGAGGAGTCCTTCCGTATCTATAAGTAATGTAATAAAAAAATGCAAAAAGGAAATCAGATTGGCAAAAATAGAAAATGAAAAACAAGTTGCAAAAGAAAGTAAAGAAGAATAAATGGCAAGCGATTTAAGGAATTAGGACAATCCAGTGATTAACGATAATTACACTGCATTAAAACATATTTCTCAACATATTCTCTACGTATCGTTTCTATACGTAGATTGCGTATATGCGGTCTTTTAGACCGCATATACGCAATCTACGTATAAAAACGATACGCAGATTCCGTACAATAGCTACTACGCATGCGCAGTAGCTATTGTTCATTGAATTACGTCCGTCTATGGAAGACGGACGTAGTTCTGGATCTACCCCATTGTGTTCTAACACACCTCAGCAACATTGTTGCCTTTTGCATTGTGTCTTCTGCTTTTTAGCTTTTTGCCCACCAAAGTATTAACAGTGTTACACTGACAGTTCATTCCAAACTGTCTTTATTCCGTCTGCTGGCACAATTTTATGTCCTAAGCAGAGCACATCATTGTACTACATGGCTGCAGTACCTGATTTATTATCGTTCAATTATCTACATACCACAAACAGCATCAGTCTGTGGGTATTACAGTAAAACCAACTAATATCAACATTACTTTTAGTAAGGAATAAAGGTTATTTTGTACCACACTATCTTGTTGTTCATTTGTTTCTATTTGCATATTTAAGGAGCGCGGGACTATTTTCTTATTTTTCTGCTAATAATACAACAAAGCCTAACAAAGAGGACTCTGGTGTACCCTAGATAAATCATAAGGCAGAGATACCAACCATCGCATAAAGAGGCAACATATGCGCCCTATCTCATGAAGGCGTGACCCAAAGATTTGGCCACACAAATAGCAATAAACTCAATCAAGCAAAATAAAGAAAACAAAATAAACATAATGTTCAATAAAACATAATGTTTAAAAAAACAAGCAAATGTCTGGGTTGGGACCCCACAACCTTAGGGGGATAAGCTCCATAAGATACAGGCAGTGAAGGACCTACAAAAAACAGTTCAAAGGTAGTGTTTCATTGAGGCCACAGTTTGTAGTCTGAATATCTAAGAACTCTCACATCTAAGGAGGAGATTCTCTCTGTCACCGCCTCTAATAGGTACTGGAATATGGTCAATTCCTGTCCAACGAATATCGGACATCTTGTGGTCCTTTTCTTTCCAGTGGCGGGCCACAGGCTGGTCATTTTCTTTGCTAGAGAGAGCCGCTTTAATGGCCGAACGGAGGAGGGCAGGTATTTCCTTTATTTTTCTTATGGTTTTGCCAACGTACAACAGGTCACATGGGCAACGGATGACATAAACCACAAATTTCGTATTGCAGGTGATGACATGTCGAATGGGAAATGCTTTATGATTTATAGGGTGAGTAAAGAATTATCCTGGAGCCACTTGAGAGCAAGCTATACATCTCTTGTACTCTGCTACTGAGCACCCTCGGGACATTTAATTACATGAACTGTGTTACTACTAGTAATTCTTATTCTTGTTGCACATATCCTTCAGCCAATATCTACTGACTATGTCTACCCATGATATCAATAGGGGTTTGGCACAGGACTCCCTTGTGATAGGGGATGTCTTGTCCTTTACTGATGAGGAGGCTCAATAAATCCTCTTTACGGAAGATACCTTGGAAACATTAACTACTGCTACCCCTGCTGACCTGTACCACCAATATGTTAAACTCAAGAAAAAACAGCTTGATTTCAATATGCATCCCTAAGGGGTTTCGGATTGTTAATATGCCCACTATAGACAGATGTTACCCTGAGTTTTGTCGCAGGTGGATAGCAGTGTTATATAAAGCTTCACTTGACCTTATGATCCTTGTGATTGAGGAATCAAAACGGGAAGTCAAAGACACGGAAGAAAAGCTGAAACAATTTGACAAAGATCATAAAGCCACCTTAATCTCCGATACTGAACAGAATTGGATTTCCAAGCTGGACCAACAGATGTCGAAATACACTGCTGACCTGGTTGCTTTAAAAAAAGATAAACTCCTCAAAGTACAAAAAGACTATGAGGAGAATATAGTGTATCCTTGGTTTTAATATTACCCGCATACCACCCCCCTAGACGCAAGCCATACAAAAGAAGACCCTATCTTAACCGTTCTGCTTTTGAGGCCTCGAGTGGCCCTAACAACAAAGACAGTGATACAGATGTTGCACTATCTACCCAAAGTGCCATACAGTCCCAACGGGGTTTTCAGGACAAACCGCCCGTGGGACCACCAGATGGAAGATCACGGGGAAGAGGTTCAGGGCAACACGGAGGCGCGGGTACTGTCGCAGAGCCAAGAGCCCTAAGGTTCAACAGGACTTGATTTATAATCTCTCTGGCAGACAATTGACACCACATGAGATTGAGGTTTTAAACCTCGGCCTCTCTTTTGTGCCTACTAACCCTTTCAACAGCTTTCAGGTGAAGATTGAGCAACATAGATCCCTAAGGCTCAAATAATTTTTTGGCAACCTCAACACCACTCAGGATATTGATGCAGATAAGACACCTTCAGGGACTATGATATTCCGTCCCAAGTCAACTTTTGACCCTCCTTCTACCAATGCATTGATTAAATGTTTTGCACGCTTGCTTGAAGAGGGGATTCACAAAGCTGCACAACAGATACCCAGTATAAGATCTAACTTATCGCTAGCCCAAAAGAAAGCACTTTCTTTACTCAAAAATGATAACAATATTGTGATACATCCTGCTGATAAGGGGGCGGCAGTATTGTCATTCAACGTACACAAGATTACTGCTCTGAAATTTATTCACAACTGCAAGATACCTCAGTTTATGAAAAGCTTGACTCTAATCCTACAGCAGTTTATCAAAATTGCATCATGACCATCCTGGACAATGCGGTCCAGACGGGAGCTATCTCAGCCTCCATCAAAGAAGCCCTCTATGTGTCACACCCGATTATGCCGATTTTGTATACCTTGCCAAAGATACATAAAAATCTTAATAAACCACTGGGCAGGCCCATAATATCGGACTTTGAAAAAGGACCCAGCAGAGGTCCGAAACGAGTAAGCCAGGCAGTGTTTTTTTGGATCAGCATTCGTTCCCAGGACCAGTGTTCACGCTTCTGCACTTCTCCTCTCCCAGGCAGTTTTACATCTAGAGGGAGTCCATTAACGTCCACTATCCTGGTATGAACTGTTGTTCCCATTTGTTTAGTTTTTATGTGTAGGATATATTTTAATAAAGTGTTATTCTTTCATTTTATTTCCTCTCCTGCATATCCCCGAGAGGGGAAGAAAACTATTACGTCATCAGTGTGAAGGAACCCCTCCATGTTCATTTCATTAGAGCGGTTTATACTCATAGACTCATTTTTTAATAACACTTCCCACTGAGGGACATCTTAGCACTTTGAGGGCACTTCTTATTCTTTTTCTTGCTAGGCCCATAATATCTGCTAGAGGCTCTCTATTACAGCCCATTTCTAAATATCTTGATTTCAATCTTCAGCCTGTGGTTCAACGGCAACAGTCCTATCCAAAGGATACTACTGAGCTTCTGAAACTATTACGCCAGATCACCAACATTCCTTCTAACTGCTTTCTTTGTACTATCGATGTGTGTAGTCTCTACACTAGTATTCCTCATGAGGAAGGCATTCAAGCCACTCTTGAGTTGATTTCTCTAAGCCCTTAGTATACTGGTCCCCCGGTCCAATTGTTTGGAGAATTGCTCTCCATGGTTTTGAGATGTAATGTTTTTTCATTTGATGGTCACATCTTTTTACAGAAGCAAGGCTGTGCGATGGGGTCCAATGTGGCCCCATTGTACGCAAATGCCTTAATGTTCCATGTTGAAAACAAATTGTTTCTTCAGAACACCAGCTATAACAAGTATATCCTGCTATACACATGGTACATAGACAACATCCTGATGCTTTGGACAGGGACTGAGCTGGAATTCACAGACATGATGTCAACTGCCAATGCGCAAGATTCCACGATCAGGTTCACTTCAGAGATCAGTAACCAATAGGTGCATTTTTGGGATGTTTGCATCACCATCACAGATGACACTCTACCTACCAGTCTATTCCAGAAAACTACTGATAGGAATACAATGCTTAACGCCACCAGTCACCATCCACCAGCACTCAAAAAAGACTTACCGTATGCCCAAATGCTCAGGGTCAAGAGGATAAAAAGTGATCCTATAAAAGCTTCCCAACAAATGGATGCCATGATGGACCGATTTGCTGATAGAGGCTACCACTTGTAGCAGCATGCAAGAAAGAGGAGGCTGTCTCCCGTGAGTCCCTTTTGCATAAAAAACCCCCAACCATCCACAGTGACAAGATTCCTTGGGTGACAACTTTCAACCATCTTAGCTTCTTTCATAAAAGAGCTATGAAATCTCTTTGGCCTATAATCTCCACTGATCCAACGTTGCCCACGTTCCAGTCCAAAACTTTACTTTGAAGTCACACCAAAGGCTGCAACTTACAAGATCTACTTTGCAAGAACGATATTCGTTCCAGTCATAACCAACCGAATGCTACCTTTTTACTGAAGAACAATGGTTGCTACAAATCCATAGGATGTATAGCTTGCTCTCAAATGGCTCCAGAAAAAATTCTTCACTAACCCTATAAATCATAAAGCATTTCCCATTCAACATGTCATCACCTGCAATACGAAATTTGTGGTTTATGTCATCCGTTGCCCATGTAACCTGTTGTACGTTGGCAAAACCATAAGAAAAATAAAGGAAAGACTTGCCTCCACCGTTCGGCCATTAAAGCGGCTCTCTCTGGCAAAGAAAATGGCCAGTCTGTGGCGCGCCACTGGAAAGAAAAGGACCACAAGATGTCCGATATTCGTTGGACAGGAATTGACCATATTCCAGTACCTATTAGAGGCGGTGACAGAGAAAATCTCCTCCTTAGATGTGAGAGTTCTTAGATATTCAGACTACAAACTGTGGCCCCTAGTGGCCTCAATGAAACACTACCATTGAACTGTTTTTTGTAGGTCCTTCACTGCCTGTATCTTATGGAGCTTATCCCCCTAAGGTTGTGGGGTCCCAACCCAGACATTTGCTTGTTCTTTTGAACATTATGTTTTTTTGAATATTATGTTTATTTTGTTTTCTTTATTTTGCTTGATTGAGTTTATTGCTATTTGTGTGGCCAAATCTTTGGGTCACGCCTTCATGAGATAGAGCGCATATGTTGCCTCTTTATGCGATGGTTGGTATCTCTGCCTTATGATTTATCTAGGGTACACCAGAGTCCTCTTTGTTGTATTATTCCCTTATATCTGTGGTACATGTATTATGGTTTGGTCTTGCGTGGCCTTTCAGTTTTATATCATTTTCTTTCTCTATTGTTTCCTTGGTCTGCTCCTCCTAGCAGCTACCTGTATCCTTTTGCCTCTGGTTATTCTACCTGTCATTTATGTCTGCTATCTTACTATTTTTTTCTGTCTCCCAGTGCTGGATACCCGCTGTGGTACTGCTGCTGCTTCACGTTTTACACTCTCTAGCTTTTTAAGTAGGGTGATTAGGGTGAATATTGTTATGTATGGCCGATTTTTGCCTATTAGATCCGCTGTATAATTCTTCTGTTTTGCCCACATGATGTCTGATCTGCTAGTGTGTTGCGCCGCTGTGCGCCCTTTGTGTTTACTATGTGCCGGTCTGCTGTCAGTGCTCCTGCATGGTTTGAGCTGCCTTCTGATGTTCACATTGCCCTGTTTTCTTTGTTGATCCCTGTTCTATGTGCTCCCCTATCTGACTTTCCTGGTTGTTTATTATGTTTTTAGTTTATGATGCCGCGTGTAGCGTTGCCATGGCTACACCAGCTGTTTACAGTCCCGCCCCCATCTTCCTGACAGCGGTACAGAAAGTACAGTGAGGCAGATGTCCGGTCTGTTTGGCGGTGGTGGTCTCGTGAGCTACAATTGGCGGTTTTTTAGTCACTATGGGCCTGATCCTGAACTACGCCGATGCGCTGTGCTTACTAAAGCACAGCGTAACGGCGTTCACTTTCCCCGACACTCCCCCTGTGCAGGCGTATAGCCCCTTTCTTACGCCGGCTGAAGGCTACCCTAACTTCAGCCGGCGTAAGGAAGAGGCCATATGCTCGCACAGGAGCGTATAGCCGCTTAGCCCGCCCTCCCATCCTCATTTAACTAGCTCTCCCCGCCCATCTACACTAACCTGAACGTAGGGACGCTGGGGGACGTCCCTTCGGCGCTGCTACGGACGCCCTATCCACGATCGGGCGTTGCCGTAGCAACGCCGGGCAACATCTGTCCAGTGCATGCGCAGATCGGCTTTTCAGCCGTTCTTACGCTTATGCCCACCCTCATTAAACTACCTCACCCCGCCCACCTACACTAACCTGAATGTAGGGACGCTGGGGGACGTCCCCTCCAGCGTCCCTACGGCGCTGCTACACCGTAGCAACGCCAGGCAACATCTGCCCAGCGCATGCGCAGATCGTCTGAAAAGCCGATCTTATGCTTACGCCCGTCGTCTTAGCGACGGCAGGCGTAGTTCAGGATCAGGCCCTATATATGTATGTCTAGATAAGTGTTGGCTTTTTTTTTTTCAGCACTCAAAAATCTGAAAATAAGATGCGTAGGAGATCACACCACTAACAGCTCTGTTTGCATGAAAGGACTTTTCCAACTTGTGTGAAGATAAAATGGTTGTGTAGTTCAAATTGTTCGTAATAACCTGATCCCTCCTAATCCTACTAGTTGGCTGATGTCATGTAAAGGTGTCTTTTGTTGTGGAGGATGTATCAACTGCAATTTTCTGATGACTGGGGAAGTATTTAGGTAATCCTGTATCTAAACATTATGTTAAAATTCCATACAGATTGAATTGTGACAGCAGATATGTGGTATATGCTTTAATGCAGGGGTGGCCAGCCAGACTTTCGGACTTAGAGATCTACTCTAAATTTAAAAAATCTTTTGAGATCTACAATAGTCCGAAATACTCATAATGCAATACTTTTTAGGGGTCTATGAGCCAATGAACACATAAAACAAACTAAACATTAATGTTAGTCTAATTAAAGGGTGTTTTGCACATAAAGTTATTCGCAATGTGAATGCATGAGGCTGCATGTCTTGTGTTAACTTGCAAAACAAAGGTTCCAAGTTAGTTATGCACATATGAAGGCAGTATTTTAAATGTTCATCAGTCATACGGCTTCTGTATCTTGATTTTGTATCCACAATCATAGTCACCACTATACAATAGTGTCCTAAGGCCTGCTCCAGACCTACGCTGGCTGGCGTTAAGACGGCAACCAGCAGCATAAGATCGTCTTAAAAGCAAATCTGTGCATGCACTGGGCAGATGTTGCCCGGCGTATCATGGATCGGGCGTCCGTAGCAGCGCCGTAGTAACGCTGGAGGGGGCGTCCCCCAACGTTGCTACATTCAGGTTAGTGTAGGTGGGTGGGGGGAGGTAGTGTAATGAGGGAGGGAGGGGTTTGCGGCCCCGCGGCAGCCAGGAGGCGGTCAGCGGGCAGAAGTCAATGAAGCCCCTCGGCAGCCAGAAGGCGGCAGGCGGGCAGAAGACACGGAAGCCCCTCGGTCACCAGGAGGTAGACAGTGGGCAGAAGAGGCCGAGCAACCTGTTATCCAGGGGGCTGCAAAAGAGCTCCGGAGCCCCTGGGTAACAGACAATTGGTCCGGTGTCGGTTCAAAAAGGGAGACGGCAGCAACAGTGATCCGCTTCTTGTCACCTGAGTCTGCTGGAACAGATAGGAACCAAACAAGGGGTTGAGGATGACGTGCGGGTTGTATCTGTGTAGCAGCGTTGCGTGTTTTGGGCACATCGTCCGTTAGGTAGTGGGTACAACATTTTGGTGTAGCCGGCAGGATGTCGTTGGAAGAGGAAAGCGACATGGACCATGGCGCTAAAGGAACCGATGCAGGACCTTCAAGCAGCACAAGAGCCATTGCAAAGCCGGTACCATTGGGAGCAATTTTGGAATACCTGCCCAAGTTCAACAGACAGAACATGGGGTTGGCAGAGTGGGAGGAGATGATAATGATACGTGGGACCATTTGGCTATATCAAGTAAGTCCAGTGCTGGAGGCGGAGTTGGCCTTGCAGGCCCTGAAGGGGGATGCCAGGAGGACTGTCCTGCTGAGTGGCGCAGAACAAAGGGCATCGCTAGACATCTGCAGTCTATTACGAGATATCTACGGAGATATATCCCCGTTGGGTGCCCTGAAGCAGCGTTTTTTGCACGGACACAGCGCGATGGGGAGTCTATTCCTCAGTTCACCAGTGCCCTACAAGAACTTTTACGCGAAGTGCAGAACCAGAAAACACGGGCTCTGGGGGATCCGGATCGGACATTGCAGGATCAGTTTGTGTTGGGTTTGTACAACATTCCCCTGTGGCAAATTCTGAGGGATCAGACTACCACCGATAACGCTCTGACGTTCCATCGGGTGGTCACGGATGCTGTTGCAAGAAACAGAGATGACAACTTTGGGGCGTACACTGTCTCGCACCACCAATCCCATCAAGCAGTGGAGGTTTTGAACGCAGGAAGGCACCCATTAGAAGACTGTGTGAAGGATCTAAAGGATGTTCTGTCTCTTATGAGGGAGGATATGGCTCAGCTGAGGCAGGAGGTGCAACAGATGAAGAAGGAGAGATGTGAACCAGAGGCCAACTGGAATCGAGGTTGGGAGAGGGGAGGACAACGGAGGTTTCAAGGAGCAGTACAAAATAGTGAAGAGGGCCCCCGGTGTTGGACGTGCAGGTGTGTGGGACATCTGGCCCGGGACTGCCCAGAGAAGGGTCCCAGAAATGGGCACCCTTTAAACTGAGCTCCCTCGCGGTCGAGGGGCCAACTGCGGTGGGGTGGAGGATAGCGGACTGGTGGAGCTTGTCAACTCCGCTGAGTTAATTGGAGAGTGCCCCTTTGCTGTTGCTGAACTGGCTGGAGTAAAACAACGTTGCTTGATCGAAGAGTGTTTCCGAAGAGACTACCCGCACTTACAGACCACGAAAGCCAGATCTTGGGTCCAACTCACCGCAGCCAATAATCTACCCATCCCCGTGGTTGGGGTGGTTTGGATGGAAGTGAGCTACTGTGGGCAGCCACTGGGGAAGAAAGGAATAGTAGTTGTCGCTGGCTCTGGATTACGACACGGCCCGGTGATCCTGGGAATGAACATCCTACAATGCCTGGATCAGGAACTGTTCGTGAAGAAGGGGCCTGGATATTGGAGGACGTTGGGAGTGCAAAAGCCGGTACAACAGGCATTACAGAGGGTGATGCAAATTCGGGAAGGACGCATCACTGCAAACTCCCCGGGCCCCTTGGGGCTCATCCGCAATGGACGGCAGCCCTTAGAGATGCCCCCACTACAGGAACTGGTGATCCCCATGGAGATCGCCACCCATAGACGGATTGAGGGCCTGGAGGTCCTGGTAGAGCCGGAGCGCCGGGATAAAGATGGAGAAGAGTTTCTGGTGGGAAGGAAGCTGGGCATAGTGAAACACGGACGCGTGCCGATCAGGCTATGCAACCTCAGTGATCGGCCACAGCAGATACCAGCAAGGGTCATTTTGGCACGGGTGGTTGCGATACAAGAAGACAGCATGAGGGGAAGTGAAGAACTGACCTTACAGACCAAAACAAGGACACCTTGGGTAATGGCAGTGCAGCGGACGGAACCGGAATTGCCCACAACCACTTGGAACGGGAAGATAATCCAGGAGCAGATGGATGTGAACATGGAGGAACTAGGTCCAGAAGGGGAGGAACGCTTGGAGGAGATTCTCTGGAGGAGACAACGGGCGTTCTCAAGGCATGAAGAAGACTTCGGGTTAACAGAAGAGATTCTATACCAGGTACCCACAGGAAATGCTCCCCCAATTCGAGAAAGATAAAGGCAGATACTGCCCAAACTCTATGAGGAGGTGAAAACCATGCTGAGACAGATGCTGGAGAACCAGGTGATTTGCGAGAGTAAAAGCCTTTGGGCGGCACCAATCATTCTGGTTAAAAAGAAGGATCGCTCCCTTCGTTTTTGTGTAGACTACCGCCGGATTAACAACTGTACTGTGTGGGATGCCTACCCACTACCCCAGATTGAAGAATCCCTGGCAGCACTGGGGAAGTCAAAGTACTTCTCCACCCTGGATTTGGCAAGCGGATATTGGCAGGTGGCTGTGGTGGAGGAGGACCGAGAGAAGACGGCGTTTGTAACACCTATGGGCCTCTTCAAGTTCTGCAGAATGTCTTTCGGATTATCCAACGCTCCAGCCACTTTCCAAAGACTAATGGAGCGGTGTCTGGGGGATTTAAATTTTGAAGCCATCCTCATCTACCTGGACGACATAATTGTGTTTTTCCCCACATTGAAAGAACATTGATTTGGTTTTACAATGACTGAAGAAGTTCAGGTTGAAATTGAAGCCGAAGAAGTGTCACATCCTGAAGCCTTTAATATCTAGGGCACGTGGTGTCCCAGGAAGGAATGAGGCCCACCCCGGGGAAAGTGGCTGCAGTACGGGATTGGCCGACACCAAGTGACGTGACGGAGGTGCAGGCTTTTCTCTGACTTGTCAGTTACTATCGGAGATTTGTTCAGGATTTTGCAAAGATAGCTAGACCCCTTATGGATCTTTTGAGAGGACTATCCACAGAGCTAAAATGACAGGTGGTGGTGTGGGGCGGAACTCAAGAGATGACATTCAATTGGCTGAAAGAGGCCCTCATCCATGCGCTAGTCTTGGCTTACGCTGATTTTGATAAGCCCTTCATCGTCTACACGGACGGTAGTCAGCATGGGCTGGGAGCCGTGCTCGCCCAAATCCAGAACGGCCAGGAAAGAGTGATCGTGTTTATGAGCAGAAGTCTCCGTGAGTCCGAAAGGAATCCAGCAAACTATAGTGCCTTCAAACTGGAGTTGCTGGAGTTGCAGAGTACCTTCGAAATAGTCACGGATTACAACCCATTGGCCCACTTGGACACTGAAAAATTGGGCACCCTAGAACAACGCTGGGTGGCCAGGTTGGCCAAATTCACGTATCAAACCCACTATCGCCCAGAAAAGTTTAACCAAAATGCTGATGCTCTTTCCCGATTCCCGACACAAGTGCTGCAAGGCCCAGGCGACGAAGGACGAGAAGCGGAGGAGATACCAGATCTCACACGGGTGATACCACCAGCTCGGGTGCAGAAGACTGAAGAACATGCACAGGTATGTACGTTGCTACTGCAGGAACCAAGGTCTAGATGGGTTATGTAGAAAACCAGAGATCCCAGCATTCAGAAGATCCGGGCTTGGAAAGAGAAAGATCATTGGCACTCATTGTGGGAACGAAGTCAGCTCTCTCCGATGGGTAGGAAAGTTCTGCACCACTGGGACCGATTGACCATGCGTTATGATGTGCTGTATCTATTTACCACAGGAGCTGAGGACAGCATTTCAAGTAGTGGTGCCTGAACCCCTCGCCAGAACGTTGGTGGCTGAGGCGCATGAAGAAGGGGCGCACCTGGGGACAGCAAAGACCTATCTATGGCTACAGAAATGATACTTCATGCCTGTGTTACAGCAGGTGATGGAAAAAGTGTGCCTCGCGTGCCCTCACTGTGGGGTGACTAAGCCCCCAGAAAAACAGACGGTTCCCCAAGTTATTCGTACCAATCGACCCTTGGAGCTCCTCATGGTGGACTATGTGCTGATTGGAGATTTGGTTAGATACGCTCTGATGATGACCGATCATTTCACCAAGTTCACTGTCGTAGCACCAACACGGGATCAAACCGCTAAAAGTGAGGTACAGGCGTTAGTGGAGAAGTTTTTCCGGCCGTATGGGTGTCCGAAGTGCATTCATTCCAACTAACGGGCCTGTTTCCAGGGGCAGTTGATGATATACCTCTGCAGAATCTACGGCCTGAACAAATCTCGTACTACCCCGTATCACCCGCAAGGGAATGGAGCCTGTGAGTGCTTTAACTGCACCCTGCTGCAGATGCTGAGGACACTGGAGGTGGAAAAAAGGAAACGGTGGCAAGAGTATGTGCAAGAGTTGGTGTGGGCCTATAACCAGCGGGTTCATCAAACCACAGGATTCGCCCCCTATTTCCTCGGAGGGTCGGAGCCTGGACCGACCATACTTCAACGCATCCTCCTCTCCCTTCGTTGGAAACCGGCAGCGGGTACTGGTCTGTGTGAAAGTAGGAGGTGACAAGTTGAGCGAACGTTGGGAGGTGACGCCTTATGTGATCTTATGATGTATCTCCCCGGACAATCCATTGTATGAGGTAGAGCCTGCCAGTGGAGGTGGAAGGACCCGAGTCCTGCATCGGAATATGCTCCGCCCTTGTTTGTTTCCGGACCAACCCTTGGAATTAGCCGAAGTGGACATTGCCAGCGGAACCCCAATGGTGCCGGCTGGCGAACAGTGGGCAATCCCACCCTCTACAAGTCAAGATTCCCCTTTAACACCAGCCATGCTGAGTGGACAGATGTAAGATTGGATACCTCCAACATCCCCGGATCTGGAACCATCCCCCGTACCGGGCCATCGTCAACCAGTGGGGAGCTGCAAAGATCATCCAGGCCCAATATAGGACAGCCCAGTGCACGCTATTGAGACCCCGCATTCGTTTGACCACAGTCTTGCTTTGTGGGGACCACAAAGGACAAGATGGGGAGGCATGTGGAGCGGTACTCACTCGCTCCCGGGTCCGGAGAGGCGGCTCCGGTCAAGTGAAAGGATTCACCATGGACCAATGGGAAGACAGCATTGCTGGTCACATGGATGTAGCCACTGTCCAATCGGAGACAGTGGCTGCGGGCCAATCACAGGGAGACACGGAGAGCCAATTATAGCTCGCCGTGTCATTAGCTCCACCCCCACCAGGCACTATAAAAGTCACTGTGGCAGGTGCAGAGCGGGGTAGTTGACGGAAGGCGAGGTAGAAAGAAGATTGGAAGAAGAACAGAAGACGCCGGCAGAAGCCCCGCGGCCGCAGGGAGAAGACCCGCGGGCAGAAGAGGAGAGAAGCAGAGAAGCCCTGCGGCAGCCAGGAGGCGGTCAGTGGGCAGAAGTCAACAAAGCCCCTCGGCAGCCAGGAGGCGGCAGGCGGACAGAAGTCACCAGGAGGTAGACAGCGGGCAGAAAAGGGCAGAGCAACCTGTTATCCAGGGGGCTGCAAAAGAGCTCTGGAGCCCCTGGATAACAGACAACTGGTCCGGTGTCGGTTCAAAAGAGGGAGACGGCAACAACAGTGATCTGCTTCTTGTCATCTGAGTCTGGAACAGGTAGGAACCAAACCAAACAAGGGGTTGAGGGTGACGTGCGGGGTGTATCTGTGTAGCAGCATTGCATGCTTTGGGCACATCGTCCGTTAGGTAGTGGGTACTACAAACATAACTTGAGGAACCTCAGGTGAATGCCTATAGTGCACATCGCTCCTCACAGGAGAGGGGGTGATCGTGATTCTTTATTGTCACAAAAAGAGGCTCAATTGATATACTGCTTTAATTCCCTGGCTCCTCATGATTAAATGAGGACTTAATCATCATGTTTTTTATAACTCTGTGTCTTTAAATTTTGTATTTTTTGCAGAATTGCAAAAACTGCAGAATTGGCCGTATGTACACTCCTAGAAGTGCTCTCCGCCCACTGGTTGTTTCCCTGCTTCATCTTGCCTTGCACCGCCTTGCTGGGCCATTGTCTAGCTGCCCTATCAATGTTATGTTGCTTTGGGTTGCTTGCACAACTGACTTTGGTGGAGCGATGTCTCGTGGGTGATGACGTCGGTGTGGGAATAGGGTAATTATGTTTCCTATTTAAGGATGATTTTTACACAGTGTATCATTGCAGTTTTCCTGTTGATGTGGCAATACATTTGTAAATGTATCCCCGGATCACGGCACCCCAGCCGAAACAGTCATCGGGACTAATACTCTTTTGATGAGCCCCATATTGGATGCAACATTTGCTTACTATGGACCTTGAGATGCTTACCCATGAACTTGGGACTGTTTTTGTGATATATTGCTGCACTTTTAATTGGCATATCCATGCTTACCTATAGGATCTGTTTATCCATTTTTTGCACTGTTTTGAGAGCACTTTATGTGTTTTGTATTTGTTGGAGTCTCATCTGGTGAAAAGAGGGCTTTTTCAATTAAAACTGAATTGAGCATGCGTATTTTTGTTGTCTAAAATTTTTACATTGTGCTGACTATCGGACTAGTTATCTGATACTAGTAGACTTTTATCTAACGTATTGTCGTGCAACTGGTGGACATTTTAGCTATAGTAGGAGCGCCTATTCTGGTGCTATAAAATATGAATATATGAATATTGAATATGAATATATAATGTGTGGTGATCAATAATAGGAGATCACACCACTAACCGCTCTGTTTGCATGGATGGACTTTTCCAACTTGTGTGAAGATAAAATGGTGGCCGTTTGAAAGCCTGGATTGAAATGCAGTTCTTTGGTATATACCTATATTTTAATACCAATTATGTCCACTTGCAAGCTTTAACCCAGCCCCCTGTCGGGATCTGTGATAATCTGTGATAATACTACAGTAAATGCAGAACCAGAATAAATGGAAAATGAAAAAACTGAAAACATATCCAAAGCATACATTTTATATCCCCATAGAATTACTAGATAGTTATCAAAGTTTGATGTACAAACCGACATAACTGTCAAGCAACCCACTAGAGACCAGCAGAAACCATGAAATGTTTTATTCATCTTATATAAAAATTTACCCAAAAGGAAAATATAAAAAATGTCCTTGCTACGCAGTCAGCAATAAATCAAAAATAGCAATAAAAAATCATAATATTAATTAAAAAAAAATGTGTAAATGAACCTTATTTAACAAATATAAAAGATATACCTGAGCTAAGACAAAGGAAAATGCAAACTTAAGGATTTAACTTGAGGAAGGCTTAATTCCCTGTGTTTGGGCCCATGATGTTTCCTACCATATTATAAGTATATTGGTTTCTAAAGAAGAAGAGACATGTCCTGATCAGGATGCTACAACATGAAGTTGTCCTTCATTGGTTTTCCTTGTGAAAGCACTTGCACTTGTCTGCTCCCTATCTCAATCATTTAACTCATTATCTTTCAAACCTATTACGTCTTCCTTCTCTACATAGAAACATAGAATGTGATGGCTCATCCAGTCTGCCCAATATTTTTTTTAAAGTTCATTCTCTAATTTAAACTATACATGTTTAGTTCCTCTGGTCTTTTGTATGTTTTTGATGCAAGGCCATGCACTATTTTTGTTGCCCTTCTTTACAGTCTCCACTGTATTTATCCTGAACTATACATAGTATTTAAGGTAAGATCATGCATCATTACTACTACTCTCTTGCTGCTACTGAATTGGGCCCTGATTCACAGATACGTAAGTGTGGAATATACGTGCGTGTTTTTTTACAATTTTATAAACGGAGAATGCAAAAATACGCACAGAACCAAAAGATTCACGCAAACGTACCTCAACCTTCACATAGATTCATGCAGTAGGTCAACACTACACTCTGCATGCGTATGTAGAGGGGCAAGACATTTAATGCTAATGGGCTGCACACGGAATACTAATGCACAGTATGGGCGTGCCAAAGCAGTTACGATAGATTCACAAGCAGGAATTGCTTGTGTAGGGAGTCAACACTACGCATGCGTATGTAGAGGGGCAAGACATTTAATGCTAATGGGCTGCACACGGAATACTAATGCACAGTATGGGCGTGCCAAAGCAGTTACGATAGATTCACAAGCAGGAATGGAATTGGTTGCAAAACATACGCATGGGAAAAGTTAAGGTAGCCCTTGACCACTCGTAAGTTGCTGAAGCCTGTTGTACCATATGAAAATCTATGCGTCCATACACACTACACACAGTCATCAGCTGCTGCTTAATTTTAATCAATGCACATGTGCGTTTAAATAACACACATAAGGCTCATCTACTTAAAGCTATGTTTTTTGGCTATTTAATAAAAGACTTTCAACATTGTCAAGGTTGCCTTTTTGTTTAACTTATTTGTGCTTTATTGCAATAAAGGAATAATGAAACATTTGGTAATTAATGCTACATTTTTAAGAAAAAACAGTCATGCCCAGGAAATCCTTTATTGTGTTTTTAAATTTTTTAAGCATTTATCTTTTTTGGAACATTTATTTTCCTTTTCTTTTGTGTTTCTAATGGTAAAGTTAGAATTGTCTTCTGTTTTCACTTCTTAAAAGAATGAATTGTTATTACAAAAATACAAAGGCATGCTAGTTATTACATGTATTAAAGTCAAACTGCAATGTCTATGTTGCTAAATGTTTGGCCTAACCTCTACTAAAAATAAGTCCCCAAATTAACGCACGATTCAAGGGTCATAATTTAAGTACGGACCTAATTCTATGTACAGCATACTTCCACACGGAAAAACACAAATGAATGTGTGGGTGTGGTTAGCTAAAGCCGCTGCTATCCTTGAATTGCACTTGCGTATAATTGCGATGCGTATTTTTAGACAAGCACGCAAGTGTGAATCAGGTCCTCAATGTTTATTAGTGGAGGTTTATGATTTTGTAGGTTCCAAGGTTTAGCAGGTAATTTGCAAAATTCAATAGCGTTGTTTTAATGTCCTGCTGCATGGCCACAATATCAAAGGACAGCCTCACTCACAATCACCAGGTCCAGTGGCTCTTACATCAGCCTCAGTCACCAGGGTAGTTTTTATGTCTCTTCTTGGGCTGCTGCCCTTCAGATATCAGAACACACCTAGGACTCTCTAGTATAACTTTTCATGATCAGGTGAATTTAATCAGTTTCCCATCCAGTTTCAAAACAATAACTAAACAATAATAAAAATTCTTAAATAACCAAAGTTCTATTAATATTAGAGACATATTTTTATAGATAGCAAAATAGACCAAAAGTGTATTTAAACATTGTTTAGTTTATTAGTATCATTCAAACCCAGAGGTGATGAAGTTTTTAATCAGAAAATAAAAAAATGTTTTGTGTTTGCATAAGTTGTTTTCTCTGTCAAATCCTCTCTGGGTTTTCTTTACTTGTTCAATAATTGTGAAAATAATACCATCCACATTACTCACTGAATAGTGTAGATTACAAACCTAGAGCGACAATTCACAAAACTTGGAATAGAATAATGTTCCTTTGTAGTAAACACCTGAAAAACATTACCATTATGTTTTATATATAAACAGGCCGAATAGCGATCCCTACCACATTTATAGCAGCGCACAGGACGTGGTTGGAGCAAAGAAAGGGTTGATAATTCTCTAGCATCCTTTTTCTTTGTCTCTAAAATTACTTGGAACTAGTTCATTTTTCATAAACACCACTGGAATATCATCCTCCTTAAGAGATAAAGGTAAATTCTTCTTAATGATTTTTATTATTTGATTCATTATCTGACTCTAATATGGATTATATCGACATATAAATGTAAATTGGGATTCACGCATGTCCCCATTCACCCCATTTTCCATTTGACTTCTATCCATACCCCAATTTTTATGTTTTAAGTTTAGGTAATAAAAGTGAATTTCTATCAACAACAGGGAAGCATTTAAGGACTTAATAAAAAATTAGTCCCTGATAATTCAACCTGCATATAAAGGAAGGAGGTTTTTGGCCCAAGGTAGATCACAATACCTGACAGAAACATATAGACAATTAACAAATCAAAAGTTCTATTGTTTAAATGAAAATGATCCAATGGAGTAAAAAAAATATGCTGTATAATGCAGTAGAAATAGGAGTTATATCAAGGAAAAGAATATGATTATTCAGCAGTGAAATTCCCTTGTATTACCACCTCCTTAACATACACAAAGATATTAAGTCACTGTCTGGTCTTATTTTATTTATTTATTTATTAAAGGGTGTTTTTTATAGCGCTATCAGATTATGTAGAGAATATTTCACATTCACATTCAGTCCCTGTCCCATTGGAGCTAGATTTTTCCCGTTATTTCTGGTCAGATGTGTAGCATGGATTAAAAGCACCCGGAGCAAGTGAATGCTACCTCCGGTAGTGTAGTGTACCAAGGAGCGGGTGAGCATGTTCCCTGACATTTGCTGGCTAAAAGGAAGTGTTGTTTTTACTTAAATGAATATTGATTATTGGGGTCTCCTCTTGATTCTTACTGCACTGAATGTCTATGGAGAAAATGAAGATAGAAGATAGCCGCCATTACTCAACTCATCTAAGGACATATCTGCCTTCTTGTGCTCCATCTCCAATACACTTCCCCCTCCCTTCACCCCCTCCATACACATGGTGCCCCCTTTCCCCCTTACATTTACACATCTCCCTCCTTGTCCTCTGTACATTACACATCTCTCCCCCTGTCCCCTTCCCTCCCTGTCCCCTTTACATTATACATCTCCCTCCCTGTCCTCTTTACATTACACATCTTCCTCCCTGTTCCCTTTACATTACACATCTCTCTCCCTGTCCCCTTTACATTACACATCTCTCTTCCTGTCCCTTTACATTACACATCTTCCACCCTGTCCCCTTTACATTACACATCTCTTTCCTTGTCCCCTTTACATTACACATCTCTATCCCTACCCCACCTCCATTACACATCCCCTTTCCTACCTTACTTACATTACACATCTACGGACATGGCACACTATATAAAGCACATGTGGCATATATTATGGGTCTGAAAATGACACATTCTCTAATATGTGGGGTATATTAGGGTTTGGGAATAGCACATTTTATACACTATATAGTGTTTCAATTATCAGACCCCACATATATTATAATACATGTCATTCCCAGACCCATAATATTCCCCACTATACTAGTATATTCTGGAGATGGCACTTGGCTGTATTCTGTGGTGCCCCTTTGGTCTCCCATCGCCTGGAGCACAAGCTCCACCGGCTCCACCCTCACCACCCTCTGTTTCTGGTGTGGGTTTCCTCATTACTAATTTATCTTCATTTGTAGATTATAACCTTTACATCACAGCCTAGCTCTTCTGTCCCACATCCGAGATTCCCCTCATTTTCTTAATTTGATTCAAAATGTTATTTGAAAATCACAAAATCTTATTGTACATGTGGTTTAAAAGTCACTACACACCAATATTCCCTATCCTAATGTTGTAGAGGCTGTGAAACATTTTTTATCAGCAGATGTAGAGCTGGGAGTGTCACAATTTGTTTCATGGTATTCTTTACAGGTACACAGGACAATACATTTTAAATGGCCCATTTGGTGCAAACTTGGTGCTCTATGGCAGGTATACTGATGATTTCTTTTTTGTTTAGGATTGTTATACAGAAACTTTTTTTTGTTTTTGTCACATTTAAATAATAATACTTTTGGTTATAAGTTCACAAGTACTGTTGAATCTCTATGCATAAACCGCCTTGATTTTTCCTTTTCCATAGATCAAGACTTGATAATTACTCAAACCTTATCTGGTGCTGCAATTTCCATACCCCCACTTCTAAATTTCCACTTCGAGCACTGATATATAGGGTGGAAGATAAAAAGTGCAAATGTACGTATTTAAATTGTTCAGTATGGGCTGGGTTAGGCACTTACATACAACAAAGCAATATGCCTTGCATACATAAAACAGCCTTAAGTCTGGATCAGACCCATTATATCTCCTGGGTTTGAATGATACTATTGAACTGAGCAATGGTTATATATACTTGAGGTATATTTTGCTATCTATAAAATGTATCTAATTAATATTAATAGAAGTTTGGTTATATTATTATTGAAAAGCAAATTAAGAAATTAGCTGTGTTAATTCTAATAATATTTATATAAGATTAGATAAGATGGCTTCTGTTCTGATTCTATCCCTGTAAACATTGAAATAGCCATAACAATGCCACTAGGTGGAGCAAGAGATATTTTAAAGATTGGGACAAAAATCACTAACATATAGTAAGAGGAAGAAAGGATTCATTTGTGTTATCAGGTAGAGAATGTCACTATTACAGGGTTATTAACAGACATATTTTAAATTACACCTCAGAAGAATAAAGCACTTGAAATATGTCTAATCAAGATGCCCTAATCTTGATGGTTATATTTAAATAAAAAAAAGCAAAGTTGAAAGAAAAGTAGTTTTGGAAAACATTTATGCAAATAGCTCAGCTCTCACAAAGTGTAATTACCTTTTATCTTTCTATGCTAAAAGGGATGGCAGTAATAATTTGGTAGTAATAATAATACAATGAATTAATTGTGCCTGTAAATCGATTTTTAGAAAAAATCATGAAAGGTGGAGTTAGTAATGATTCTTATAATTTGAATTCTTAAAACTTGAATGCTAAACCTAAAATAGGATATTGGTAAATATTTATTAATTCAGTGCTGTTTTTGTATTTAATTTAAGCAGCGATTTTCTATAGTTATTTCAAATGCTCAAAGTGATTGTTACAATGAACACTGAGCCAGCATGATCTTAATGCGAACTACAAATAGCAATAAACTAATGTAAGAACTAAATCTACAGTGTTAAAATGTAGCTTTTATACATGTTAATTTGGTTGTGTATGAAAGGAGGTTAAAATATATGCATTGGTATATTGAATTCTGGTAACAAGTACTTCAAAACTTTATTATTGATAGGTTTTTATATTGTGCCATCAGATACAGATCAGGTGTAACACTTTACAATTTTAACAATCATTATGAAAGACTGGGTGGTAACAGATAGACTTGGTAGGTGAGAGGGCTCTGTCTGCAAGCTTTCACTCTATAGGACATTGGGGATGAATACATAAGGGCAAGTGCTATATGTCACTCAATGGATCAGCCAGCTAGTATGTTAAAGTGCTCATGCTCTGGATGATACAGTCACACAGCAGTGTTAAAAGCAGGACTGAGGGGAAGTTTAGTATGGAAAGAAAAAGCATCCAAGTTTGTGTTAATCATGTAACAGAAAAGAAAAAACTAGTTGTAAATAGCCTTGCCGATTGTTATGTTGACATTCAAAATGTCGACACCATTATGTTGACAGATTAAATTGATGACAGTTAAGGATTGTGGAACCACTTGCACACCTGCATTATTTTAAAACTGCAAAATACAGTATGCATTTTTGTCACAATAAAAGAAAGCACATCCAGTCATTACTATACAATACAGACCGTAGCCTAGTCACTGCTATACAATACACACTGCACCCTAGTCACAACCATACAATAAATAATGCACCCATGTCACCTCCATACAGTGTTACCTGCATCCTAGCCACCACTACACAACACAGATTATATTCTAGTGAACACCATACCATGCAGATTGCATCTTTGGAACCACTATACAATTCCAATTCCAATGTTCCAAAATTTCACAAGTGCTGCCCTGGGAAAATAAAGTTTGAAATGACTACGTATGCTGACCTCCTTTCATACTTTCCTACTGTTTTGTAATCCACAAAAAAGTAAGAAAAGAGGACATTTCAGTCCCTTACATGAGGATAAGTACTTAATTGTCAAAGTACTTTTGTTTGTTATTCACTTATCCTTATGCAAGTACCTTATAGGATAATAAAAAAGGTTATATATGGTGATTACCCGCTTTTCTTCTCTTTTCTTACTATTGTGTTTATGTATGTGTGTATATACAAAAGTATATGAGAGAGATGAAATTACTTCTACAAAATGTTAAGGTTAATATAGCCTAATGGTGAGGACTTCTAGGAGCTTGTTTATATATTATAAAATGTTAAAGTTAAGTATTGTACCTGATCCACAGCACTATATAATTTTATTGTAATCGATAGTATCGCATTGATAGTAGATATGAAACATCAGTGTTTAAAGAGATAAACGGCATTACAGTGTAACAGGTCGTTCAGTCATGTTGTAGTGATGCATGTTTTTCCATGCACCACTCAGGTAATTTATAATTGACAGCATGCAACCAATCATACGTGGTACTTTTGTGGTGCATATTATGTTTTTTCAACACCTCATTCTATTAAGCTCTATTGATAACACTATCTAGAGATTTTTGTGAACCTGTGGATGCCACTGTAACTGTAAAGAGGTATATAGAAACTATCTCATTTAAACTCTACTGAGTATAATAACTTACAGATTAGTGAGAGATCTCAGGTGTTGGTCACTATCCAATACTAAACCTTAAAATATAGAAAATTTAATGAAGTAATACAAACCAGCAACAATGTTATTTTCTAAGCAACTGCTTAGAGCAAACACACTGGTTCATTTTTGTGGTGGATAAGTTAGACTGTCTAGGGAATGGACTGATGTAAAAAAGTATTCTTTGTGACACTGCTACATCATACGCTAGTTTATGTAAATAAAAGGTTGCGAATGTTGATCAAGGAATCTGCATAATAAACATAGAATACCAAGTAATGAATAACTCCAGAGTATGCAGATTCGTTTTGCAAATAAAAAAAACCAGAATAATTACCGGTACTTGTCTAGAAATTTCTAATTAATACTACACATTTTTAAATTGGTTCCTCTGGATAGCAACAGTATAGTCTACATTACTCTTTATTAAAAATAAATAATTATGCAGAGCTAAACAAGGGTGCTTTAATATTAAAGAGCTGTTCAATTCAATTTGCAATTTTTAGCATTATTATTTCACTGTTGGGGATTCTAACGTTTAATTTTCTCAAGTTAAGCTTTATCAAATTTAAATCTGCAGAGAAATAAAGTAAGTAAAGTGTTTTTTTCAAAGGTTCTGTTGTTCTCCAAATCAACTCATTAGTGTTACAGTCTATTGCTAAATATTATGCTGAGAACACTTTCAATATACAGGACATGATTACTTGATGCACGGGAATAGTACATGATAAAATGCTCATGCAGCAATCATCATATAGTATTAATATACATAGTTTCAAGGGAGGCAGTTTTCCAACAACAACATCAGTACAAAAATATAAACACAATAAATTGAGTATATATAACAGGTGTTCCACACTACTGAGCAGAAGGAGGAAGGCAAAAGTCAGGAAAGGAGACTGAGGAGATGGGAAAGTCTGAACTCACGGAGGAGAACTGGGGTACAGAAATCCTCAAGGAAGGTGTGCAGATAAAAACATCTCAGAGCTCTGAGACAGAGAATATCATCTCTCAATAGATAAGAGTATAATAATGGAAGGAAAATGAGAAATCCTTTTTGGGGATGCTGTGTTATTTTATCTTTGTAGGAGAAACAAGCTTTTCTTGTTAAGTGCAGTATTATTTTAGGTAGCAAGCAATTTAAGGCACATCCTTTTAAGTTTTGTGCCTGCTCTGATCTGGTGGAGGTTAGATTTCTTTAATATAGTATTAGAATCCATTTTGTTCATTCCACTTGGAAGGGACCCCTAATAGTGCATGTTTCTATGTCTTACAGAATCACATATGAAATAATTACTACCAAATGTGGATCATTTACAGGAAACCTTCAAAACTCACACTGTTATGTGTCCCTGTGTGCTGAATTTGGAAACTACCGCTTTAAAGGCCTGATTTACTAAGCTGCGGGTTTGGAAAAGTGGAGATGTTGCCAATAGCAACCAATCAGATTCTAGCTGATATTCTCTAGTATAGGAAAGTGAGAGCTAGAATCTGATTGGTTACTATAGGCAACATCTCCACTTTTCCAAACCTGCAACTTAGTAAATCTGGCCCTAAGGCTTCTTTGTCTTATAGCATTACTAGAGATAAATAGATCTATTTACATTGGTTACATTTTTACCTAAAGTACAAAGGCAGGTGTGTTAGTAGTTTTAAGTAAGAATTTAATTCATATTTACAAGAACAGGTAATGGAGGCAGTACATCAGATCTTTTCTTTTGCCATTTCGCCTTTACTTCTGTCCTTATATTTCTCTATGGGAACATATAAGAAATTCCATTTACATTACTCTGAAAGCTAGTCTACGCTACTAAGAGTTTTTAAATTGTAAATTCCTATCTCTTTCGCAGGATGGCATCAGAATAGAAAATACTCTCTGACGTCTTATGTCTGTAACTGTCACTGTCCTCTGGCTCCTGCAGAGATTGCTGAAAGCTGGAGGATATGACAGAGTGGACAGTTATGTTCAGGCTAATAATGTATTTCCACTCATCACCAACAAATTCTATTTCCAAAATAAAGTTGAAATCTTTAACAAATAAAAATTATTGGTGATTTGTGGAAATGTATCTTCGGCCTGAATATAATTGGCTCTTGTACACACCATTTGTCAACTCACTGTAGCAGTCAGCTAGAGTCCAAAAAACAGTTTAACAGATTCAGGCTGAAGATGT
Source organism: Limnodynastes dumerilii (assembly GCA_011038615.1). Taxonomy (NCBI): domain Eukaryota; kingdom Metazoa; phylum Chordata; class Amphibia; order Anura; family Limnodynastidae; genus Limnodynastes; species Limnodynastes dumerilii. Next base: position 97,413 of record WWET01003567.1, read on the forward strand.
ATTTGCCACTGTTTACCAATTATTTCTCTATGTAAAATAAAAATAGTTTTTGATTAATGGCAGTGCAACTTCAGCCTTAACATTACTGTTCAGGCTTCAGCTCTTAAATACTGCAGGAGGCTGGTCAGGCTGTGGGGAAGGGACGGTTAGGGTCAGGCTGCGGGCAATTGAAGGTTAGGGTCAGGCTGCTGGGAAGGGAGGGTTAGTTTTAGGATACTGAAAGGGGAGGGTTAGGGTTAGAATTAGGGGAAGGGTTGGGGTAGTTTTTAACCTTACCTTTCGGAGCACCATGTTTGGTTCTCCGGGGATCGATTGCTATGCCTCATCACTCCTATCGGAATAGGGCTATTCTAACCGGGGACCCACACCCGAGTCCTGTGCACGTGTGGACATTTAACCTAGGTTTGAGAAACATTTCTTTTTTTTTTTTTTTGCAAATGCATATGTTACTGACAGCAGCATGCTTTTTGTAATGCCCCTGGATGATCCCTGAAAAGATATGCATTGAAATGATTGGACCAGCTAAAAGATCCTTCCACATTACCGTAAATTAAAGTAAATTGACCCAAAAATAAGCAGCATTTTAGAAAAGAGGGAAAAGGGACATTGAATGAAATGGTTTCTATGATAGAATGATAATTATTGAGCTGGCTGAGTCCTAAATCAGTAGTGAGGGAGGTGACATAGGGAATGCCTAACTGAGTGATTAGTGTAATGGGTGCTGTAAATATCCGTGTGAGAGATTTTATGTCTACATTATTAAGCAAAAACATGATCAGTGGGAGGAGTGGCATACAGTATTGTAATCATTATTACTAATTCTAATTTATTATACCCACAAATTATACATGTATTCCACACTCACCAATAATGTTAATTAGTTTTTTTTTCAGTTTTTTTTTTTTACAAAATAGTTTTTTTTTTATGCTAAACTTAAACGTTTATGTAGTTATGTATTAGGACATCTGCTTCTTTCAGCTTTCTGCATTTGTACACAAAGCTTTGTACACAACAGAATAGTTTTGCTTGGCCCCTGCTGACTAAATATTACCACATGTTCTGAGAGATTTTCTATCAATTCATGTTACTTAATTGGGCATAGCTGTTAGAATGTCCCCTGGCTGTTTTTCTAGCAGTACTAATCTGAGCTACAGTTGTTTCTTGTAGTTATTTACAGCTGCTAAGTTTGTAATATGGCCATTCAGATTTGAAAGAAGTCTTATCTTGGAAACTTCATGTCCTAAACATATGTAGCTTTGTGCCACCTGCCTTCACAGATCATCATGGCAACTGTTTAGAATACTAAATATTCTTAAGAAAGTTTTGCTGTCATAATGTACACTAACAACAACTAAATTTAGCAGGTATTAAAGCTGTCAACTAGAGTTGAAAACAAAAGTGGTGCAATATCTACTACTTGGAAAGTAAGTTATAAACAGTATGTTTCGGTTATTGCCACAGATTTACAATAGTACTAAAGTCAGAGCTCTGACTAGGCTACTAAAATACCTATTTTCTTCACTGCAACTGTGTTTTTAAACTATTACTTTGTTGAAAGCTACAGTTCCTGTCCAGTTAGAAATTTTTACTTAAGTTAGTATGCCCTTGTCCTTGTTTTATCTTTAGTGTGCATCGTTTATCTTTTATTTAATTGTGGCAGTTCCTGATCCTGAATAGTCTCCTTATTTTTTTAATGCTACCATACCCATAGTATGGTGCTACAGGTATGCTGTGCATTTGATCTGTGAAATTCACACTTTTTTATATACATTTTTTGTATCAAAGCAATGTACAGAGTACATAATAAATGAAGACAGTGGTGTTGACATGAACACTAATCCAAACTGTTAGAACCGGGACTCGAATTGAATTGGGGTATAGAGTAGTATGCCATACTATCACTTCTTCCACTGATCTACTTAAAAAGCAATCTCTGTCACCATTGGCCAGTCTTAGTCATAGATGTTCATTCTTTCCACAATGGATAAAGAAGGAATATCTTAAAACCATTGGTTAATCCTGTGCAAAAGTTTTGTTAATTGAAAATGTGGTGTAAAAAATGGTAATAGAAACATAGAAAGTGACGGCAGATAAGAGCCACATGGCCCATCCAGTCTGCCCATTTGTTTATTTAAAACTATAATGACCCTAGATCCTATTTACTCTCAGTTTAGTTTAAGATTTAGGATATCCTTATATTTATCCCAAGCATGTTTAAGTACTATATAAAATATATGTTGTGATGTAACATTACGTGCCTGCTCCCAAAGAATGGTTTGAAGTTTTGGAAATGAATATTAGTAGTTTGCTTAACCAGGAAAAAATATTATAAAAAATATGTCAGGTAGTTAGTAATATTATTGTATTTTTATATAGATCTGATACTAGCCGGAGCAAAGCCAGCGTGGACACTAAAGAGGTCCAAAAAGAAGCAAAGTGTTCATAAATGTGCCCTCTGCAATGATAATTTACCAGATGACGAAGTAGGCAGAACTTGCCATAAATGTATTGGTAAACAACAGCAGCAACCATCTCAACATATGTCAGAATTTTTACCAACTGAAGACAGCACTATCTGACACCTTTATTACTAAAGAGAATCTGTCTAAGCTAACACTTAAGAGGTCAAGATTGGTCTTATCAGATAGATCCAGAGGAAGGTAGATACATATTACAGGAATCATTAGACTCTATAACTTCCAAGGGGGATCTTCCGTTTGGTGGATAATTTGTTAAAGCACATTTACAAAAGCTAAGCATGATGTTTTTCTGCAGGATCTGCTGTTCCAAGAAAGCAAAAAAGACAAATAGGTATCTTCCCATCTCCCAGGTTATAAAAAATGTAATACTGAAAGAATGGAAACATCCGGATAAGAAGTTGGTTTCATTCAATAGAATCAATTGTATGTTCCCTTTTAATAATGAAGATACTCGTAGGTAGGATGAGCTACTCAGAGTAGAGGCGGCGGTGTCACAGATCTCTAAAAAGACTACCCTCCCTTTAGAGGATGCAAATTCCTTTAAAGATCCTATGGACCAGAAAATGGAAGTTAGCCTTAAGAAATTACATTGTGTAGCCGGAGCAGCGTTTAGGCCTGCTATTGTCTCAGCAGTAACCTGGAGGGTCATTAGATCCTGGAACAATGACCTTGAAAAAACCTTATTGACGGTATGAGTGAGGAGAGTTAATAAAATTGTTCAGGATATCTAAATGGCTATAGAATTCTTGTGTGAGGCTTCATTGGATACAGTTAAGCTAACTGCGAAGACGGTAGCAGCAACTACGGTGGCAAGAAGAGCCCTCTGTCTGAGACCATGGTTGGCAGATAACCAATTTAAATAAAGTTTCAAAATGAAGTCTTTGAGATCTTTTGTAACCTCCTTACAGATAGGCATATATATAACCTTTATCGATTTAAAAGATGCTTACCTGCATGTACCTATATTTTACAGTCATCAATAATTTGTGAGCTTCTTCATTTTCGGCCAGCACTACCAATTCATGGCCCTGTGCTTCGGAACTTTTATCAAGGTACTAGCTCCAATTATGGCTCTTTTAAGACAGGTAGGGATTTATGTGTGGCCCTACCTGGAAGACATCCTCATTGCGGCCCATTCGAGACAAAAAGAATTACAACACACATATCGTGTCATGACTGCCAGATAGATACTCAGATAGGAAAAGTTTTTCTTCCACAAGAAAAGATAGAGAATATCATTTTTCATGTCAGACAGTTAAGAACTTTTCTGTGGGTCACGGCAGAGGAATGCATGAGACTAATGTTCTCCACAATAGAAGCCCTCACTTGGGCACGCTTTCACATGTGCAACTTTCAGTATTGTTTCCTCAGGCAATGGGACGAGGACCCATGGAATCATAAACACAGACAAAGAAAGACAATCTAAACACAGGAAAATTCATCAAGCAAAATCTTCCAGTTACACTTATCAGTAGTAGTTTACCTGAATCATTAAGGGGGCACAAAGAGCAAGTCTTTAATGGTGGAAACAAGAAGACTGGGGAGAACAAACAATACTCAGTCTATCAGTGACTTATATAGCAGGAACAGCTGTATAGGGAGTACAACTGTCATATGTTTTTCCCCCGTCTACCATCATCACACAAAAGTGATAGAGAAGATCACAGTAATAGCCATTTTACCGTACTGGCCGTGATGAGCTTGGTTCCTGTTACTTCTGCAACTTGCAGTAGACAAACCCTGGGGACTGTAGGTAACCAACAATATGTTAAAGCAAGGGAAGATGTTATATCCATCCCCACAAAGCCTGAAGTTGACGGCCTAGATATTGAGAGGGCCTATTTGAAAAAAGAAAGAATTTACCTCTAAGGTAATTTCCACTTTGTTAAAAGCTTGTAAACCCTCTACATCTAAGGTTTATTATAGGGTGTGGAATATCTTCTTCAAGTGTCTAACTAACAAGGTTTCTCTGCAGTCTCCTTCTATGGGTAACATTCTTGATATCTACAACAAAGTCTATATAAAAGTCTAGCGCTTAATTCTATTAAAGTTGACATTTCTGCTCTCAGTGCAATGTTAAATAAAGATCTAGCTGATAGATCAAGAGGTATCAAGAGATTTATCCAAGCTGCAATCAGGGTTAAGCCTTCCTTCAAATATCTAGTCTCTAAATGGGACTTAAATCTAGTTTTTCAATCATTTACTGAATCACCATTTGAGCCTTTACAGGAAATTTCTTTAAAATTATTATTTTGGAAGGTTGCATTCCTCATCGCCATCACCTCAGCCAGAAGAATCTCCGAACTGCAGGCTCTTTGGATAGAAGAGCCATATAAGATTTTTTTTTAAGATAAGGTTGTTCTAAGGACAAACCCAGATTTCCTGCCAAAAGTTTTGTCCAGATTTCACATAAATCAGGAAATTATACTATCGTCTCTGTTCCCTGAACCAAAAGATGAAAAAGACTCTAAACTCCATTGTCTTGATTTTATTAGAGCCCGTAAGATATATATTGAAAGAACTAGTGGAATTAGGACTTCCAAGCACCGTTTTATTCTAACAGAAGGTAGAACAAGGGAGGTACAGCCTCCAAAGCATCTCTGGCAAGATGGATTAAATCACATATTACAGAAGCCTATAAGTTTAAGGTAAAACCTGTCCCCTCTGGAATTAAAGCACACTCTACATGAGCTATGGCGATAGGCAGAGAAGGGCAGAGAAGGGATCGGCATCTCTTGAAGAGTTATGTAAAGTGGCAGGATGAGCTTCTATCCATACATTCACCAGACACTACAGACTAGGGAACGGATTCTCACTTGAGAAATTTTCTTCTTATGAGCGTAGTTTTAGGTGCAGAGGTACATAGTATCTATTTTATGCTGTCTACGTAACATTTCATTATGTACATTGGGCTGGATCCAAACTTAAGTAAGTACTTGAAATTAGTTACTCCTGGGCTAAACTATTTTGATTGCAGGGGGAGTCAAGTTAATTGTATTCTTTGCATGCAGGGATATATCTTTGAATTGCTTACTGCAAACAGATACTGACCAGCTTTACTATCACACTGTTATTTAGACTTGGGATAGGAAACATCACCTCTCAAATCTAATACTGTTTGTAACAGATGAAATATGACTCCCCTGCAATCAATATGGTTTAGCCCAGGAGTAACTAATTTCAAGCACTTACTTATATCTGGATCCAGCCCATTGCGTACATGCAGTCTTTAAAGACTCAAGTGAGAATCCGGTCCTAGATCTCTTGACATTATCGGATACAAAAATTTCGGACGGAAAGTTTTAAGTTCAGCAAAATAAAAAAAATAAAAAATAAAATTAAAAAAAAATATATATATATATAGGAGGATAAAAAAAACGAGAGATTATTATCTGATAATATGGGTTCCTTGACTCCTACATGGCAGCACATAATTCCCTCCACATTATTAACCTATGATTTTTCGCTTCCCTATTTTTTAGCTTTGGGGAACTGGAAGACACTGGTGGAAGGAAGGGGAGGTTCTTATATGCAAGCGCAGGTCTTATTTCCTGTCCTGGCTCTGGTTGATAAAATAGATAAACAGAATGCCAAGTGCTGCCATGGAGTAGTCAAGGAAACCAATTATCAGGTAATAATATCTTGTTTTTGCCTTTGAAAAAGTGAGGAGGCATTTTTATTTATATATATATATTTTCTTTATTAAGACAAGACAATGTACTCAATACAATGTTATATCGAATACAGATACAGTTAAAGTTTGATACATATGTTTACATTTCTCTTTTCAGTGAGGAAGCATTTTACCAACCAAGTATTTGATATATGTTAGTCCCTCCTTATTAAAGCTAAATTCATACTCTAACATTCACATTAAGAAAAGCAAGGACTGCCTAGGTCCGAGCGACCATAAATGACAGACTGGGGCTTAACCATCCCCTCCCTGCATGATGGGGCTTGGTTAGAGTAGTTAGGAGATTGGTAATTGGTTAAAATAGAGGGGGGGAGTTCTGGGTGGGTTATAAGGGTGGGGGGCGCCATTCTTTGCTGAATTTTCCCTCCCTTAATATTTCAGACGGGGCACAGTGTGGCGGCAGCAATGGGGGCCAAGTCTTGTACTTTGACGCATGTCGACAGGAAATCTGTTGCATTGAGCAGTTATTGTATGAAGCATCAACTTTATATTTATAAAAATATAGTTTATAGTTATGGGAAGCCTCACCTTCATTGCTTCTGTGGCCACCTTCTCAGCCCAAACCTAAAAATTATAGTCTTCAATTCAATCCTAATTAGAGACCAATTAATAAAACTGTGCCCTCTTTTTAACTGCAATCTAAGTCTCTGTATCTTTATTGTGTTTGTGTAATGTTTATCATGGTTTGGAGGGGATGGTTACAGCAATCAGCCATTAGACCATTTAAAGGGTTTCACTTGTCGAACCACAATACTTTTTCCAATAACTTTTGAGCACCTTTTAGAATAAATTTTTGGGCAAAGAATATGCATTATAACATAGACATTTGAAATAATTTTAGAATATAGAATGTGAACTAAAATAATTGCTGTGTGTGAGTTATTTACCTTATGTTATTCTTTGTTGTGTGTAAGTTATTATTGTGATGCAATTTTATTCTAATTGTATTTCAAATAGATTCAACTAGATTTTCATTATTCGAGAGAAAATGATTTATTTCTAACATGAAAAATGTAATGCTACAACTGAAGTAAAGTATATTAAAGTAATTGAAGCAGACTAACTGGTGTATTTATTTTATTGAAAAAGTGTTTATGTGATAGAAAATGATGCTGAAAATACAGGATTTTTTTATTTCTTTATTACTATTATACTAACCACATAGCTATAGTCTGCTATAGTGTATACTCCCTCTCTCTATTAAGTGAGAATATGTGAAGTTGATCTCTTATGAAAAAAGTTTTTTTTTACTAACTGTTTATAATTTTTTTTATATTAAAAACATCTTATAAATACTGAATTTAACATCAATTCTCCAAAACAAAAATTGTGCCACAATTATATGTGTCTACTTTTTATTTTTTTTTATTTACTTCTTTCTCAGTATCCTTGTCAGTTTATAGAAACTTACTACAATTATCTAGAATATTTATTAAATGGCATATTAAAATAATTGGAACACAACTTGCTTATCATTTTTAGAAATATTTTTTATTCTTGCTTGCCATTAGTCCATAGCATTCATTATTATCATTTTCTCCACTTAACCTGCTTACAAAAAGATTATACATATTATCTTACAAATAAAAACTCATTACTTTGTGCATGCTCTACATGAGTGCTGTTAATTTTCCAAACCTTGGACTGGATCCAGGCTTACTAAAATATTTTCCAATATTTCTGCCCTGGTATGAATTCCAACGGTGGGGCAGTATGAGGTGGAAAGTGGAAGCGCTTCTGCTATGCGGAAAGGGGTTAGGATTTAAATATCTCAATGAGGGCATGCTAAGCTCCCTACATAGGGTGTGGTTTGCCAGCACGATGGTATGTTTTACTACACACCATTGTGAGGCATTTGAATAGCGACTGCTGGAAAATGACGTCAGTCTCCATTTTCTACAGCAGTGGTGATGCAATTCCCGGAGTATCGAAGGATGATCCACCGACAGGTAAGAACCTGCATCATAGCCCTAATCTTAACCCTCCCCTAACTTTCAATTTAGTGCAGCCTAACCCTAACCTAACCTTCTCTTCTTGATGCCCCACAGTCTAACCCTAACCTTCTCCTTAAGCCATAACCCTCCCTTTTAAAGCCTAACCCTCTTTTCTGGAGCCCTAGCCTTAACCTGAACCCACTGCAGCCTGTTGCAACTGGGAAGGGGTAGAAATAGTTACCTGTTCCAAATATAAAGTTTCTATTTTCCATAACATTTTTCTCAATGATACAGCTGACATTCTGTTGTATTATTGTTGGAATTCAGCTGCATCTCCCCTACATACTCTCCATACTTCTATGGTGTCCAAATTTTAAGTGTGAATGGTACGGATGTTTTAAGGTATGGGGACTAGTTTATTAATCCATTTAAGTCGCTTTACGAAAGGTTGGATTCAGCAGGGATCAGATACCTGCTACCTTTGCGCTCTAAGCTGTAAGCGCAGCAGCATCCGTAAGTCTGGATCTGACCCATTGACATTATATAGTTATAGTCAGGCAGACTATGTAATCTGTAAACAAAGAATCTATGTTGAGATTGATTATATACTACCTGTATATTCTTTTTCGTAGATTTTGAAATTTCAAACATCAAGTAATTGCAAAATACTAATAACATATTACTTCTCATTTACAAACATTCAATAATTTTTACACTGTAAAAAAAAAAAAAATCTAATGTCACTAATAGATAATGGAATTGATGCACATTCTATAAATTAATGCTGTGGTATAACTCAAGTTACCTGCATTGATCTTTCCTCGTGAGCACTGCATCATTAATGACATCCAATATTAAACTCCTCAGGGTCTATTAATTCAGCTCACAGAAAACCATATTAGTGTCCCTGTTCAATTTTGTCTGAATCACTTTTCAAAATAATTATTGAGGTTTGTAACTTGCAAACTGAAAAAGAAAACCCATAAGATTCTTTGTAGTTTGCAGCACAGAAAGTGTATATAATATTTTGATCTTGATGTTGGATCCTCTATCTATCTATCTATCTATCTATCTATCTATCTATCTATCTATCTATCTATCTATCTATCTATCGTAATTGTCATATTTACCGGCATAGGGCTGGATCCAGACTTAAGTAAGTGCTTGAAATTAGTTACTCCTGGGCTAAACCATGTTGATTGCAGGGGGAGTCAAGTTAATTGTATTCTTTGCATGCAGGGATACTGGCCAGCTTTACTATCATACTGTTATTTAGACTTTGGATAGGAAACATCACCTCTCAACTCTAATACTGTTTGAACAGATGAAATATGACTCCCCTGCAATCAACATGGTTTAGCCCAGGATTAACTAATTTCAAGCACTTAAGTCTGGATCCAGCCCATAGTAGCCCGATATTACTCTTATAGGACTTCTGAAGTTTGCTTACCTTCTGTGTGTTTCAGTTTGTTAGTGGATTATTTTCTACACTGCACCTATTCTGAGACCATGCTAATAAACTAGAATGGATTCTAAGATTTTTATATTTTAGAAAGAAACTACAAACGAGAAGGCCGCAGCTGAGATTTATATGAGTTTATTTCATCGGCTAACCCTACATAATACACATGCCGATTGAAATAACCCATGATAGTAACAGTTTTTTGTAGCATATTTATATTGTGCACAGTAGAAAGAGTATTTGCAAATGTGTCTGCAAAGCTTTAAGAAAAAAGAGTGAAGCTCTGCTTCTCATAACAACTTTTTCTCAAATATTTACTGTTCACAACAGCAATATTGACATAGAAAAATCTAATATATATTAAAAGATGTTTGCACTTACAGTTTGATGTATTCTTTCTTTTCTTTTTCTAATATGGCTTCATGAAAGTGACTTACCTGTCAATGTTGTCCATTCTTTCATCAAAATCCTACAATAGGGAGACTTTATAAAAACTGACATTGATTACTACAGGATACTAGCAAGGAAAGACAAATATCCACAAGAACCACAGGACAGAAAAAAGAATACATAAGACTGTAAGTGCAAACATCTATTAATAAATATTGAATTTTTCTATGTCAATATCACTGTTTCACACACAGTAAATGTTCTGGAAAAAGATTTTAAAGAAACAACGCTTCACTCTTTTTCTGAAAGATGCACTGAGACATTTGCAAATATCCCATGACTGTAGTTTAGAAATGGAAGTTCTGGATGAGTAAAGAGTATGCAAAATGACCTTATCTTAACAGACATTGTCATTTGCTTAGTGCAGGCGAGAATCTCAAGATACTTTCTCTGTGAAAGGTTGTTGTATATCAACATTTTTTATTTTTTTTTGTATTAAAAATGTAATGGCATTAAGGGCTAGATTTTTCATCGAATTTTGTTCAAAAATCGCCGGATTTACTATGAGGCGTTTTGTGCTTTCGATTTATAATCGATAGCAATGTGTGGTGATTTTTTAAGGGTTAATTCACCGTGATTTATATATATATATAGCCCCGATAGTACACTTTACATATGCATTGCCCCGATAGTACACTTTACATATACATTGCCCCGATAGTACACTTTACATATACATTGCCCCAATAGTACACTTTACATATACATAGCCTCGATAGTATTGTTTACATATACATAGCCCTAATAGTACAACTGACATATACATACCTCCAATAGTATTGTTTATATATACATAGCCCTGATAGTACAATTGACATATACAAACCTCCAATAGTATTGTTTATATATACATAGCCCTGATAGTACACTATACTATCTTTTACTATCTTTTACTTTTACTATTACTTTTACCCGATACTAATGAGTAGAGATATACATTGCCCCCATACAAATGATTATATATACAGTGGCCCACTACAAATTATCATGTACAGTGGCCCAATTGGCTATTACATTTTTTATGATAATCGTTAATCATTGAATTAAAATAACATTTTGGTCATGCTAACAATAAAAATATACCGGTATTTTAAAAAAGCACTCACAGTTCTGCAGTCTTCATTCTGATTGCAGAGATCATTCCAGTCCATCTTCTTCTTTATCCTGGATCCCTAGAGACAGTCCTGTTACTCTGGTGTCCCTCCGGCTAATGACTATCAGGCAAAATTGGGCCCCTATTGGGGCCCCTATTTATACCCTCTGACAAAACTTCCATCAGAGGGTATAAATAGGGGCACAATATTGCCTGATAGCTATTAGCTGGAGGGACACCAGAGAAGCAAGACACGTTTTCATTTATGTAAAAAAAAAAAAAAAAAAAAAGCTCTCTATTTTTTACAAGATTTGTCACCATGGGGCGGGACGCACCCCTATATTTTTAATGATAATGGGCTGGATCCAGACCTTGTTAAGTGCATTAACTTAGTTACACCTGGGCTAAACCATGTTGAATTCAGGGGGAGTATACTTTGCATGCAGGGATATATCTTTGAATTGCTTACTGCACACAGATACTGACCAGCTTTACTATCACACTGTTAATTAGACTTGGGATAGGAAACATCACCTCTCATCTCTAATACTGTTTGCAACAGATGAAATATGACTCCCCTGCAATCAACATGGTTTAGCCCAGGATTTACTAATTTCAAGCACTTACTTAAGTCTAGATCCAGCCAATCAGGGGTGTTTTAAGAAGTGAGGAGGCCCTTGTACAGGATTTGCACATGCCCCCCCCCCCCTTATTTGAGACAGGACTGTCTGTCCTGATTTGCGGGCCAAAAAGGAGTGGAGCTTACAGCGTTGATAGGCCCCGTTCCCTTTTCGGCCCACGAATCAGGACAGTCCCACCGCAGGGGAAGGGGGACTCATTTGGCATCTATTTCTTCCCTCTGGAATATCTTAGAGGAAAGAAATAGATGCTGAATGGCCCCCCTTCACCTGCCAACCGTGGGTGCAGGATGCATGCCACAGGGCCCCCTGTTCTGAGGGGCCCATGTGCATTGCACACCCTGCATCCATTATAGATACGTCTATGCCTGCAATCAACATGGTTTAGCCCAGGAGTAACTAATTTCGAGCACTTACTTAAGTCTACATCCAGCCCAATATTCCATATTGTTTTGCATTCACTGAGATATCCATTTTTCATAGAATTTTAACTTATTGCAGAAGATCTGCAAACAAACAATAATTTCAATGGAAAATTAATGGTATCACCTTAGCTTGTCTCTAATTGGAGTTTTTCATTAAACATACCACATGAGCAATAACAGTAAATAACTAAACGTCAGTGCATGTTACTGAAAATACCAAGAAGCAGTACATTTTTATTATACCAGAAAATGGACTAATATCCGTACTGTGCTCTTTTCAGACACTTTTGAGGTGATTATAAAACAGGCTCTTGCTACTGAATCAATAATTCGATAAGAGAATCACAGTCCAAAGCCACATTGTGCAAACAGTATTAATTTAAGCTATATATGGAAGGTTTTAGTTTTGGCAGCATTAACAGATTTGCCAGTAAATCATTGCTTTGTTGATCTGGTTTATGACACTCACAGTGGATATCTACTATACCTCTGTACTCTCTACATTGTCATCCAGCAGCAATCATTTTCTGCCTGCAGTGTATAGACTCACACAACCTGTAATGCTATAACATATTTCCTTCTCTGCTTACTGTATTGATTAGCTGTGCTCAGCTGAATGGAATTTATATTTTATCTATTCCGTTGGTTACTTCTTTCTGCATTAGCACTGCTTTATTCATTTTCTCTTTCATTTTTAATGTACTTGATATTATAAACTTAAAAGTTATTTGTTGTACTATAAAGCCATTTGTAGTCTATGTACTAAAATAATTATTTTAGAGGCAACATTTTAGATGGAACATTTTAGATCATAACAATTAAAAGAACTTCATCTGCTCTTAATGAAAACATTGTGATGTACAGTCTTAGATGGGCTTAGTGGCCTGTGAATGGCTAAATACAGCATTTTTCCTTATTTCAGAATAAATATTTGAAGGAGTATTAGAGAAGGCCATCCCTATTGGATTCATTTTATATTTGCAAACTAATCATTGAGGACCAGATTCAGAGATTGAAAATCAGAGAGGAAGGTTACACCTGGGCAAAGCTATGTTGATTTTAGGAGGAGACAAGTTAATTTTATCCTATGCATGCAGGGAGAATACTTTGAATTTTGCTTATTGCACACACATAAATATGGGTTTTGGTACCAGTGCAAACATATCGAAAGCGAGAAAAAAAACATACAATAATAATTTTGTTGGCACCGAGGCTATATTAAATATAAGAACACAGAGAGAGAGGCAGAGACAGTTTCCTCTCTCATGTTATTAGGTTTAAATTTCATTATTATCCCTTTGTGCATAATACCCACAGTAAACTGTGCGCTATATAAGCAATCTATTAATCTAAGCACTGCTTAGCTGCCTACTTTTAGTGTATCTAGTAAACTCATGAAAACTAGAGGAAAAGAAACAACTAAAGGATCGCTCACAATATTTAATCACCATAAAATTACCATAAAATTACACACGTTGGGCCTGATCCAGACCTAGGCTCATGAAACGCTCATGTGCGTAGTGTATTTACGTCAGCGTACCTAAAATGCACTCCCACAGGCAGTCCCCTTGCTCGTACTTACTCTTGCCGTCTTACCCTACCCTAACTTTTCTGATCATAACCGCGGGTGGCTGTAAGCTCCTTGCGTAGTTACGACACTTAGCACGCCCATACTGTATGATTTAAATGCATCACCCCGCCCTCGGTGCGTATTTACGAAAATCGTATGCCAGGCACGCCCCCTCGACTGTAGTTACGAAGATGGTACACTCAAGGCCCATACGCTCAGAATTTCTTAATGTGTAAGATCAGCGTAACATCCATGCATGCGCAGTACGTACAAATGGCCATTCTTACGCTTACGACCATCGTAAAAACGCACACGAGCGCAGGTCTGGATCAGGCCCATTTACTACTTACATCAAACTTCATTATCATAAAAACATCAACAGTTTTTCTCTGAAACACTTGAATCTTAAAAACCTTGGTCGGATCCTAATTTAATATCGACAGGTGATTTCCATACATTTCTCCATGAAGGATCCTTTCTCAGCATGGAAGCTGGGCCTACTCACCACGCATGGTGGGTGGACATTGGTATTTGGCTAAGCCCTTACATATGATTCAGTATTTTGCACGCACTTCAGGTAGCTCCTAGGGCTCTGATATCCTTTCCAGTGCAAAAGGAGTTCTCTGTTCTCCTGCATGAGGAAGCTCGGATACCAGTTAAGTCTTTCTATTGATAAATAACCAAACTTAGGAAGGGTCCTTCCCAAACTAATCCAGATGGCCTCCTGAATAGCAATGAAGATTTTGTAGGGAGTTCTATAATTAGGGCAAGACTAAAGCAAGGTATTCACTACAAGTTTTTCTCACCATGGAATGACTTTGTGACATCAAAAGTTTTAAATGAAATGATCAAATGTTGTGTTCTTTGCAATGAGCAGACATGATCATTGCAGCGTAAACATTAATCATATCTTGTTCCAAATAATTTTTATCATATGACTGGAACCTGTAGTGTGTACACAGCTCTACACAGTTAAGTCTGTAGGTGTTTAGCATCCTTCCTCATATTTAGTTTGTTAGAATCTGATTGGTTGCTACGGGCAACATCTCCACTTTTCCAAACCCGCAGTTTAGTAAATCTGGTTCTAGGTATTTACGGAACCCTTGTTTCCAGTAGGACTTAAGGGTTTTGAAATACATGAATGCTACCTAGCTTCAGCAGGTTTTTATTGCTTGATAAAGATCAGCAGGTATCCAGGAGCTGT
>WWET01003567.1:112368-131087 GCA_011038615.1 Limnodynastes dumerilii
TCAGCAGGTATCCAGGAGCTGTTATCTTGATTGTTGTTGTGCTGGACAGGTCAAAACAGGTACTCCTGCAGTCAGTTCCATGGGCGAGGCTAGGGAGCTGACCTTGTGCTTAGACCTATATACCCTGACAACAACAAAGGTGGAACTTCCTACCTTCGTAGGCTGTAAAGATGTTTTAAGCAAGTTAATTGGTACTTCTTATCTGACTAATTTCTACATTCCACATATGTGCAGTATAGGCTAGCATTGCATAATGCTAGTATCACGTAATGTCTGCTCCAACCAAGCACATCCTTTTTGATATGTCTTGACCTGGTAAAGTCTGGCTCTACACACTATTAATAACATGTATGCATAAAAGGACATTAAAAATATGAAAAATGGCAGCCATTTTAGCAGATTATTCAACTTCAACAGATTAGGCTATATGAGGGGTCTCTGAGAATTCAGCTCAATCTAAGGGTCACTTTGGCATATGACCAAGTAACTTCAAATGCAACCTTGACACGTCTCTCTAGGCATAGCCGTGATTTTATCAGGAGTGGTAATCTGCATAAACTCTTTATTTCTGTTTTCAACACAAAAGAAACCCATGGTTACATCTTTGACTTATAACTGTCATTATGTTGTCCACAGCAAGTCTGTAACAAATACATATAATAAAGAATATTCATTATACAGTTATTGCAACAACCATTACAAATCCCTGTTCACTGGCCTTCTTTCCCTTTGCCTTCTTTCTGTGCAAGTTCTGCATGTCTTATTGTTGCTCATTACCTGTTCCATCTTCCAGTTAAAGGACATTTTTAGGCTTATTCTGTGCCCTATCTAGAGTAGTTTGTATTTTTGCTGGTATAACTACATGCACATATGCAATTAGCTTTTGTTGATCAGTTATGCAACAAATTTAGCAAAGGCCATCCAGCATCTGTGATTTGAACCTATATATCTGCACCAGGCTTGGAGAAGTGAAAGTTAATTCTCTTCAAGGTGCTGTAATTTAGGACTGATTCACAGTAAAGATTCTGCTGCTATTTGCATGCATATTTTAAAAAACGCAAAAATTGTGCATGCGTAGTACCCTTTTTCATGCAATCTATGCAGGATTTAGGAACGTAGATCCCTTAAGAGCGATTTACAAAGCCATTCTAATGAGTTAAGTAAGAAGGGGCGAGTCAGTCCAAGTTAAGAAGAAAGTTAAGAAAAGCAGGTGGGCATTTAAATGGGGCAGACAGGACGCAGTTTGCTAAATATGGGCTGGATCCAGACTTAAGTAAGTGCCTTAAATTAGTTACTCCTGGGCTAAACCATATTGATTTCAGGGGGAGTCAAGTTCATTGTATTCTTTGCATGCAGGGATATATCTTTGAATTGCTTACTGCACACAGATACTGACCGGCTTTACTATCACACTGTTATTTAGACTTGGGATAGGAAACATCACCTCTCAACTCTAATACTGTTTGCAACAGGTAAAATATGACTCCCCTGCAATAAACATGGTATAGCCCAGGAGTAACTAATTTTAAGCACTTACTTTAGTCTGGATTCAGCCCTATGTACTTTAGCAACTTAAGAAGAAACATACACACAGGAAGATAAGCCTAGATTTGGCCTTCTTAAGTCAGTTAAGTACAAGGGAGTCAAGGGAGTTGCCATGCGTATAATTGTGAAGCTATTCGTCCTACGCCTTCTTAACTGTGAATACAGTCCTTAGTGTTTTCCCCATATACATTGTGTACTTACATCTAGCCAAACACCAGAATCCCTCATAGGGCCCTTTAAACATAAGGTGGCATATGTTTTTTGCACAGCATCTCAAAGCAAACATAATCATATGTTTTCTGGCCACAGGCAGTATTAGAAAATCATTTGAATATGCCAAAAAAAGTATTCTTTATTAAATCTTCAAACCTAAACCCTCTTTAACTCCTAACATTTTAACTATCTCTCAATATCAACACACACACACAAAAAAAAAAAACATTTTATCCCCAATTCGACATTGATTTAAGACTGTATAGAAATGCAAGTTTTCCAATTGCAATCAGGGTGGTCAAATATGCCATGTCTAGCACTTAGCTTTTTGTATCAGAGCCATGTTTTCCTGTAGATTAGTCTCTTTGTATTTTGTTGCTACTACATGTTATTTTATTGCTTTGTTTCTTCACAATCAAAAGGAATATGCTATTACTGTATAAATGAATGTTTACAAATATATAATATAGATTAGAATTAATAAATGTTGAATTTTTGGCCATGAGCACCAAAGTTTAAATACACAGTGAAAATGTTTTAGGTTATCACTAACATCCTTTCTGGCAAAGCCTGCTATATTATTGTAAAGCAGGTGACTTGGCAGGCCAAAATGGCAGCCATGTTTGCACACACAAAAAATTTCAAATTAGTAATTATCTTGATTGCTTTATATAACATTCTAAATGTGGTGCTGGTGTTTATTTCCCTTATTGGACATTTAGGGCCAGATTTACTAAGCAGCGGTTTTGGAAAAGTGGAGCTGTTGCCCATAGCGACCAATCAGATTTTAGCTGACATTCTCTGGCATGTAAAAAGAAAGTGAGAGCTAGATTCTGATTGGTTGCTATAGGCAACATCCCCACTTTTCCAAACCCGTATCTTAGTAAATCTGGCCGATAGACTAGTAATCAGTGATGTCAGCTGTCACCTCTGTTTCCCTAACTATTACCCAAATTCTGAAAATGTATTAAATGCACACTATGTAGATATAAAGTAGAACTACACAGATACATAATCATATACACAAATATATGTCTGTGTGTGTTTTTACATGTAAGTAAGAAGAAACACAGTAAGGTTATATGTTGTCATTGTGATGATTTAGTAATGTTTAATAAGAATAATCTTTGTAGTTATTTTTAGTGATTGTATTTATTTTGTTCCTATCTGCTACCCACATCTGTTCCATCTATTTCTGAGTTTTAGTATTTATCTGTTTACTGTTTGTTGCTTGCAAATGATGACTGTAAATCCTGGAAATGGGAATAATTGTGTTATACAGTAGTTCCATGATCGTATTTCTTCTCTGTGACACTCAAAACATACATTCAGCCTCCTAACCTGACTTTTAAATATGAGAAAAGCACTTGTGTCTCTAAGGAAATATTACTAGAATGGTATTGTGCCTACAGCCATAGATGACTGCTAGGAATTAAGCAAAGCTTTCTTTTTCAAAGGTTTCAGTCTTTATTGACTGCTGAAGAGCATTTGCAGATATTTGTGGATAAAGAGGGAAAACAGATGCTCATTCTGGCAGAGGTTTGATTGTGCTGTTATTGTTCTAGGAAATGAAGCAAATGTGATCCTTTGTTGTTGTTGAATGGTTTATCCCTATTCTCAGAATCTTCTTCAGGACCATTAATTGAAGGATGAATGCAAGACCTGAGACCGTATAATTAAAAATAAGCTACCTATGGCCATGGGACAGTCTCAGACAAAATAAGTATATAGATATATTTGGAGAGAGCGCTGTGCACAAAAGTAACTAAAAATAAGTACCTCTACTAATCTAACACATAGGATGTTAATTGAATAAAAATTAAATACATAAATAAATTAGTAAGTAAAAGCGGCATACAGGTTAAAAAGGCAAGATTATGATTTGTGGTCTTCTTGTGCTCTTTATCAGTTGTTTGTAAACAAATGAGCCCTCATATGGGTGATTAAGCCATAAAACAAAGGGAAAAGGAAACAATTAATACTCAGAAAATATACATATTTAATTGAGTGTGAACCAATTTATAAAAAATATAGTAGTTCAATGATAAAAATTATTTACTAAAGTATGAATAAATAAATACAGATCAACAATACAAATTTAAAAGGAAATGAATATGAGGTCCATGTGCAGAGAAAGACCATACTCCAGCAGCGGGATGCAGTCCAAAAACGGGCCCCATCAGGACGTCCAATACGGTGGATATTCAAATGGAAAAGTTACGGGTTATACACTGCAATGCCAAAGGTGAATGTATCTACAGGGCGCCTCAGCTAGTGGGTTACTTGACGCGTTTTGGGGATGTTCCCTTTATCAAAAGTATTATTCATTTTCATGAATATTCATTTCCTCTTAAATTTGTATTGTTGATTTGTATTGTATTTATTTATTCATACTTTAGTAAATAATTTTTTATCATTGAACTACTATATTTTTTATCAGTTGGTTCACATTAAATTAAAATATGTATATTTTCTGAGTATTGTTTCCTTTTCCCTTTGTTTTATGGGTTAATCACCCATATGAGGGCTCATTTGCTTAAAGACAACAGTTAAAGAGCACAAGAAGACCACAAATCATAAACTTGCCTTTTTAACCTGTACGCCGCTTTTACTTACTTATTTATTTATTACATTTTTATTAAATTAATATCCTATGTGTTAGATTAGTAGAGGTACTTATTTTTAGTTACTTTTGTGCACAGCACTTTCTCCAAATATATCTATATACTTGTTTATCTTTGTTTCTTTGAGGATTGAGACCCTCTGCATATTTGGGGGCTGCAGCAGTTTTCAGTGCTTTTAAAGTGGTATTCCACTATTTTCACACAGTCTCAGACAAAATGAATCTTGGTTAGTAAAACCATTGTCAGATGGAAGAGGATATTTAGAAAGTCATATTTAAAAAAAAAAAAAACACCATGCACATGTTCCAGACATAAGACAGAATTATGTACGTTAGCCTCCACATATGATTAAGTAAATTGTGATCCTACATTCCTTTTGCTTTCTGGACCCTACCTGAACTTACCGCACATGAGAGTGTCTTGTATCGAATGTACAATTGTATGTTAGGACAAGCCCCTACTAAACGATTTGCATGTGCCCCCATCCACTATACATATCACGTACACATGGTGACTCATATTGTCCCTTCAGAGATCACCCTACTAAATGGAATGCAAAATTTTCTATGTAGTTACCGTGTGTACAGTGCGACCCCTATCGTTATTATTTCTGGATCCGGACCTATGTGTTTAAATTTATATATTTATTTTCTTTTGTTGCAATGCAGTTGTTGTGCCCATTTGAATTTTATCATAGTTGATTACTTAGGGAAAATGTCTACAGTAATTTAGAAAGCATGTTTTTACCCTAAATGTCAGAAAACTGATGTTTTTAAACTTGAAGGTAACAATTATATTCGTTTCTTTGTAGAAAAAGAGCATAGTTTAAGATCTCAACCCTCATGATGAAGTCCAGAGGGGAAATTAACTTTTGGAGGCATAAGCTGTATCTTAATGATATCTTTTGATGACATTAGGTTATTGTAATAACCTTCAAACTATTTTTGCAGTATCGCCTGCTGTTTCCCTAATGAGAGACATGCAAAGACACTTGCAGGATTAAAAAAAAATATATATATCCTGATTTACATGCGATCACACTCTCACAAGTTCATTCGTATGGAATGGACTTACATACGTTAGCTCAGGGGCGGATCTAGAATTTTGGTTTGGGGGGGGTAACATAATGAACAGTTTAAACCACTCCCTTTTTATTGACTCCTCCCATTTTGTTACTGCTCATTCCCTTTATTCTTTTTACCTCTCCCCCACACCCACCTTCTTCTCATACTTACTACAGCTCTCTCTTCTCTACATTCCCTTCTCCTGTTTTATCTATACCCCCTCTCCCCACTGCTCGCTCTAAACACCCCACTGCCACCCCCTAGAGAAGTATCACCCGGCACACCAGCCCAGAACAATAGCACAGCGTGCTATCCACACTCCGGCCACTGGCACAGGGCAGCGATGCCGCCCAGAACAATTGGTGCATGCAAGGTCCAACCCCGAGAGGGGCCAGCGCACTCTCCACATGTGCCCTCACCACCAAAAGCAGGGACCCCAAACATGCAACTTGCATGTCTAAAATGCTGGCTCCCTGCAATGCAGATGCACACAGGGAAGGCGCCAGCCCTCTCAAAATCGGCCCTCACTCACACCAATCAATCCAAACAACAGCACCACCACCCCATGCCCAAATGCACTAACCTCTTTGAGATACACATGAAGCTTCTAAATAGACTATATTTCACTCTAGACCCGCTGCACAAAATATATCTGGCCCAATCTAAAATGTGCTGGAGAGCCGTAGCCCAGCTGTTACAGCTAAACTAATCTCAAAAGTCCACGTCAGCAACAATATTGAAACAAGGGAGGTTCCTTTTATCTCCCATCATAAAGTTCTTCCCATGGTCAGAGCCAGGGCTCGAAGTGGGGCAATATACGGTTGTATGCCATTGTGACACTTCTCCCACTGATTCAATAGAAAATCTGTAAAAGTCCATTTATTTTTATTATTTCTATATTCACAACTACCACTTCTAAATGCCCATACCATCACTTCTATATTTCCACTTCACCCACTGGTTGTTGGAGCACTGATTGGGTCCCAGTAGTCTAAAAAAAAGTGGTCAAAAAAGGTGTTGAATATCTTTCTGTATGGATCTGAACTAAACATGTAAGTATCCTGAGTTTCTGTTCTGCCCCCAATCCTTTTGAGTGCTGTTTTTGATTGCTATGTTACTGTGACTACTTCTCTATATCTTTTTTGTACCACACAAAAATGTTAATAAAAATTATTAATATAAAAAACTAAATAAAAAACTAGTAATGAGTGAGGTTATATGTTGCACTACTGTAACTAATACTCCTTTCACATCACCACGAAATACATGGGATTTTCGCCAAAAACCCGGGTCTCCGCAAAATCCCGGGTATTTCGTGGTGATGTGAAAGGGTCACTTCCGGTAGACCCGGGTCAAAAGAAGGGTTTTTCCCGGGTCCAATCCAGGAAGGGAGGCAATGTGAAAGGTCCAGGGTTGTTTTCAACCCGGGTCTTTCACTTTGCCTCCTGATTGGTGCAGATGGCAACAGTAAACAAATCTGTTTCTAGCGTCGGATAGTGTAAAAAAAATAAAAAAATTGGCAAGTGTAGGGCATGCTGATGCTTGAAGTTCTACAATAATCAGCATGCCCAGGGATGGCAGGGCATGCTAGCACCTGGATAACCACAAGTGCCAGCATGCCCTGTCACTTGTGACAAACACAAACGCATACCCCTCCTAGCACCTTAATAAAATATAGGGCCGTCCCCAACCTTAAAAAAGATACTAAACATTTAATGCCCCCATTTAAAGAATACATTACATAAATGACGTTAATATAAAAAAAAAATTACCGCTAATTGTTTACAGTAAAAAATTATAAAAAGTTACAGTCTTACCGGCCCAGGTGTAATCAGGAACACTGGCAGGCACTGCCTGCTTGTTCAGCCTCATCCGGAGGGACAGCGGACAGCACACCGGAACATCACAGCCTGTCGCAGGACACATAACGAGAATTATCATTGTTTCCTTTATTAACACTATGTTACAATTAGTGGAAAGAATCTTGCAACTTAACAGTATAAACAAAGAGCAGCATATATTACAAACTTTAACACAACCCCTTGGAAAACACTTTGTTCAACCCACCAGGGTATTACCTGATTTGCTCTGGGTTCCCCTATGTACGTCCCACTTGCAACTTTATTCATCTGTGAATAGCGTCCGGAACAGAGGACTTTCCCTTCTACCTGAATATTATGCCGAGTGGATCAGTGCAATTGAACTGAGGCGATCGCATTGACCCTAATGTTACCAATACACATTAGTGTCTGTGACGTCAGTATTTCTATAAAAGGGGGACCTCTAGTGACGGAATGGTCACTAGCCGCATCACCCTCAAGCAGGAAGGACCGGGACATTGGCGAAAGGGCTGCAAGAAGTCAAAGATCATCTTTGAAGACCAGGAGCATCCTCAGCACAGCATCAGAGGACATCTTAACAGTGAATACTTAATATTTTTTATTATTTGCTGAATATAACAATAACAGTAAAAACCTTAATTATTTTACAGTCTGGCCACCTGTATTTTTTATTAATTAGATGGGGACATAGTATGTGTAGGAAATGTTTTTATTAATATCAAATGTATTTCTATGTATTTTTATTTTGATTAAATGTGTGTGTGTGTTTTTTTACACTTGTTACAGCGCTGCATGGTTCTATGGATTACCATGCTGACGCTGATAGTACTACAAAGCTCAGCAATGCTGAGCCTTGTAGTTCGATCAGCTCAGCAAGGCTAAGCCGTACATGCATGCAGCGCTTTGATTACTGACAAAGAAAAACACGTCAAATAGATTGATGTGTTTTTCTGGTAAAGTGTGTGTCGCTTTCGAAGATAAGAAGTTTAGGTGGAGAAGGCATGTAAATGAGGAAATCTGGCCGCAGTTAGCAAGAAATATTCTTAATTAGCAGCACTATGCACACAACTAAGAACTTAAAGATAAGGTAGCCCTATGGCATTCGTAAGTCAGTTAAGATGCTGAAAACCGGGGGCGTGTCAGGGGAGTCGCCTTGCTACTAGTTGCGAATAATTAAGAACCTAAAGGGTTCTTACGTTTGAATCAAGTTAATTATGAGGAACCTGGTATCCCAAACGGGATAAGTAACTACCTATAAATTAAACATCGGGGGAATTAGTTTCAATAAACCAGAGATTAACGTACAAACAAAATATTTGTTTAGATAAAGAGACATGAGATTATTGAAATGGAACTCTTAATTCTTTTAAATCTTTTCAATTGAGTGTGCATTTGATTTGTCCTATTGTGTATATGCTGCTGTAGCAGCGTGGATATCGTTCTACCGGAGATTTGATTCTACTGGAGATTTGATTCTGCTCCATTCTTTTATGCTCTGACATCAGCTTTATTATATTTTTAAATAACATAATGGTTTGTAATAAATTTATATATTTTTATATTGATGCCCAGTCAAATTTATTTATTTTATTTTATTTTAATTTATTATTTGTTTATATTTTAATGAAATTGATATTGATTGTCATATACTGCTCATATTTAGCACAGAATAGTGGGTTCACTGTAGCGATACAGCACTTTTGTTATTCCTTTTTCTCCTTTTGATTTATTGTGCGTTTTTTGGGGGGTCTTGCTAGCCCTAAACAGAAGCTGCGTTTCGCTGAAGTGTATACGGTATAAGGTCTAAATAGTGCACATATAGCCATATTGTCTTAAAGCGTCATCATACAAGGTTTCTGTTCTGCTCTTTTTTTTGGAACTCTTAATTATCTTTCAAAAAAGAAACAATTTATAAATTAAATATTTACATAAAAGAGGAAACAGACTAAAATACATGATAAAAATACGTCAAAAGAGGATCTTTTGTTATTACAATTCACATATAATGTTATCTGACCTCACATGTAAAGTTTGATTTGAATAAAATTGCATGTGTTTCCAATTGCTAGCACATGGCAAAGATTCAACAAATATTGTGAAAGGAACCAGTCCTTTAATTGTTTTTTAATTTCACTTCCAAATATCCCTTTCACGATTTTATTTAAATATTTGGCAAGTTTTTAAATTAATACTAATCAAAAGTCAATGTTTTACTGTTATTCTTCTCTCTTTGGGGGAATGTAAGGAGAGGAGTGTGTGTGATAAAAACCCACTTTTTCTATTCTGTTATTCAATTGTAAATTTTGGGATCTAAGCATCACCAGAGGTAGCATAAGGATATTTTATATTATTATAGAAACCTTGTCTCCCTCCACCCCAATAGGTTGTTGTGAGTATTTATTCTGTGTATGAACTAATCTTGAGCATCAAAATGATATCACCTTGATTTTCAAAATATGTTCTAGGATTAATTTGAATTAGTCTAATATATTAACATGCTTCCTTAAACATACATTCAATACTCAATTACTATTTTGCTACTGAATACGAACAATAATTTTCTTGAACCACAAAACACTCCCGTAAAGAATGAATAATGAACCACACAGAAGAAAAAGTAATTTCTTGAACACCAAATGCCCCTTGTCTGTTGAATTCATTGACTTTATTAAGCTTTATCTGTTTGTTTCTACCATATTTTCTAGAAACCAGGAGCTTCTGTCTATTAGGTAATATACTGTAATTGTGCCATTTCAACTATTATAGGCTAGGAATGGGAAACCAAACAAGTGAACAAAATTGTGACAGATAGTCCCTTAGATCACATATTATTTTTGTAATATGACACATAATAATAATATTAAAAAATGAACAGCATGTTCACTCAAAATCCTTAAGCAACCTAACAAGATCATAGATTATCATTAGACCTGATTCACAACTAAGAAATAACAGAATCTCTGTGTGTATATTTAAGAACGTTTAATTTGAGCATGCTCAGAACTCAAAACTACGCACGAGGCCGAATGATTCACAGATAGGAACAGCTATTTAGGAATGATTCATGCATGTAATGACTCCCGCAAACAAGGCTAGAGGGGCAAGACTCTTAATGCAAATGAACAGAACTCGGGCTACTAATGTACAGTATGATTGGATCAATTAAATGCTTAGCTAGTAAAACTGCTGTTATGTTACCATTTTATGTTTGACTTTAAATTTGAAAGGTAATCATCATTTACTTGCAATTTGTGCATGATTTCATTTTTGTAAAAAAAATTAAACATAAGTTGTCTTTACTCATTCAACTTGTAGCATGTTTGCATTGTTTGTGTGTGTCCTTAAAATTTTGTTTAGGTCATATTTTTGTAGATATTTGGTATAATTTTGATATTTATGGACCGGATCCAGAGTTACGGACGTCAGGCCACTTATGCCAACAATGGCCCGGATCCTGGGCTATGACCGACAGAGGAATTACGTACATGTCGTACGTAATTCCCCTGTTTTGAAGGTTGTGCGCATGTGCACAACCTTCTTACGACCCCGTAAGGTCCGGCGTATGTAATTTATGTTACATGCATGCACTCCGCACTACGATGCCGCAGGTACTGACCTCAGGCGGCCATAAAGTGCCCGTAGGTCAGGATCTGGCCCAATGTGCGGAAGTGCCTTGTTTTGAATGGAGGGCTCATGTTAGTGTTTCGAAAACTAACGTACATAGCATCGTCTGGAACTTAGTTCTGCACAATGCCATTTCAGAGGAAATAGGCTATGCTTCCCCTCCACCTGCTAAGGAGGGCGGGGGAAGCATGGTAATTGTACAGTGTGGGAGGGGTATCCCACACTCGTGCGGATCAATGGTCATACGGACCGCTGATCTGCACGCTTTAGTTAAGGCAGGCTTATGGCAGCATAAGGGAACGTTACAGTGGGTGTTCACTCCCCTCTCTCTGTCGGACGGACAGACTCCCGCACATACGGAAAGCATGCAGGAGTTTGGATCCGATTCTATGTTATAACAACTTTAAAAGCTGAATGGATGAATTTTAATTTGATGTACCTTATCCCTAGTTTATTTATGCATTAATTACCCCCTGCTTTTGGTGGCTCTGGCTGTAACAACCGTAAGTAAAACCATTTTAAGAAACATACGTTGGCATCTTTTTCCATGTTTACTCATATTATTAAATTATAAAGATAGAATTGTTGCCTGAGCACTGACTGTCTACACAAATTTTTCCCTCTTCTGTGAATATTATTTTCTCCTTACAAGAGCTTAATTTGATACTGTTCTGCCCAGATAAAGTCAGAAGATTTTTCTTTATTAATAATGCAATAAATTAACATATTCAGTATTTCTAATTCCAAAATCTGTCTGGAAAACCTTTATAGCAAAATGACTATACATTTATAAACTGCTGGCTGATGTACGCTGGTTTGCAAACATTTAATGTACTTAAGTTTTCTGTTGTTTTTTTTTAAATACACTGATATAGCTGCGAGTTATTGATTGGCAAACAAGTTACCCCTTGCTATAAGCTTGTTAAAACTCATTAGTGTCATTTAATATACAGTATCTTAGTGAGTCCGTTGCTTAGATCATTTTCAAGGTGATATTAGAGCATTCATCTTCAAATGCTAGCTATTGCATTGATTTCTAATGCGTTTGAAGTATACCAATGTACTGTAGGAAGTGTAAGCCTAAAATATATTTCAGGCACTGTGAGAAACACCTTAATCCATTTCAGGGAGCTCAAAGAATTCAAGTCAGAAAACTACTTTGTGTGCATGGTTTTTGTTGTTATTAGGGGAGACCGCTTATTAGAGCGTCTGTCTCTTTTCAAAGAACTGTCCTTGACAATCAATTAACTGTGTTATTCGGAAACATGAATCTTAGAAAAAGCACTCCATTGTGTGATACAGATTAAGTTTGCTGTTACAATCATTCATTCCCTGAGGTTGCGAGTCTCAATGGCTAATGACATTTCTGTATGTGGAGCCCCTAGTTTGCCACTGTATTTATATTACAATTGATCCAAAATAATATGTTATCAAGAGACATATAGAAATAATCTGTAGGAACAAATAAAAACTCTTCAACCACTTGTCACTATGTTGCATAAAAAAAAAATGCAAACACAAAACAGTTTAATAAAATGAGCTAGGAAGTTTTTACAGGCTTTATGTAATAAATATTTAGCCTACAAAATGTTGTTCTGATTAAATACTCCACAAAATGTTTGCTAAATGAAAATAAATTACCAGTTTACACCATAGCATTCAAAAATACATATTACTTTTATTTTATTTTATAATGAGTATGTAATCCCTTTTATTATATAGACACTGGTGAACGGTGCACTGTGACAGAGTTTTCTTTCATTTATATATAAATATAACAAACTTGAGTGTCTATGTAATAAGGAGACAGGAACAGTGGATTCCTCTGTATTTTAAGTTTCTCTGCTTTCTTTGATTTATTAAAATCACAGTGCTATAGAAATAGATATCTACTCTGCTGTTTGGTCAGATATTTGCTAGAATTTTATTTTGTAGGAAACAGATCAGATATAGACCTTTTCTGTTTATTTTCAACAAGAATCACATCTGAGGATGGCAAAACCGCGAAAGAGATTTACCCAAGCTGTGGTCTAGAGCATTCTCCTTCTCTCATCATTCAGCCTGTCATTTGCAGAAGAGATGACACAGAGACTGTATTGTATACTTTTTGTATACACATCGTTACTGGAGAGTGTCACACTCTCTTATTCTAGCTGGGGATAAGCTGCTATTTGCTAGCCTTCTGATTTGGAGCGCTGGTCTATACCCCTTGTTTTGTGCTTTACAGAGACTGTATTGGTTGGGAACATTTATACTTGTTCCCTCTTCTACTCTTGTCTCTGCTCCTTGTCCTCTGTTTTTTCCGACCATCCCCAATATTATTCTCTTCTCTATCCCTCTGTTGTTCTCACTCGTGTCCTGCTCTTGTTCCCCTGTCCTGTGACTTATGTCCTGTTCCATCCTGTCCTGCTGCTTGTCCACCTGACCTGCTGTTAACCCTGCTCCATTTTTGTCCCTGTTCTTATTCCACTGTTGTCTCTGCTCTCTTTTGTCTTCTGGCTATCTACTTACTGTACTCCTATCTTCTGCTCCTGTCCTGCTCCTACTTCTGCATTATCCCTTCTCTTGTCCTCATTACTGTCCCAGCTCTTTAACTGCCCCTGTTCAGTTTCTTGCTCAGTTGTGTTCCCGATCCTGTTGTCCACTATTATTCCTGCTCTTGTCCTGCTGCTTTCTCTCACTGTTTGTCACACTACTTGAGTGCTTCCGGTCCCACCTCTTGCTTCCTGCTAATGATTCTCACTCTTTTGCTCATGCTGCTTCTTTTGCTGTCTGATGATTCTTCTGCTACTCATCTCTTACAACTCATTGCTGATGCTACTACTTCGGTAAGTCATTAATCATGGGTTAGGGATAGGGTTAGGTTTAGGATTGAGGTTAGGGTTATAATTAGGGTTATTTTAATGTTGACCACAATAAGTGTTGGCATTAAAAATATTATATCTGACAGCTATCAAGAAAATCACAACTGTCCACTTAACAACCATCTGCATTCCATATCATACCCCTATCTAAGTATTGAGTATGAAAATCACTTCTAATTTTTGCCTGTCAATGTGGCCTGCACAAAAAGATGGAAGATCCAGTACAAATATTGCTGTTGTCACTTTTATGGCACTGCACACATAGCTGTTATGTAAATAATGCATGAATTTGAATAAATGTACAGATCTCTTTTCTAGTCTAATCAGTTTGCCTGCTGACTTATTCTCAACCCCACTTGACAAAGAATCATGTTAACATGATTAATTAATCTATGTGAAGCTGAAAAATATCCCTTTGTGGCTGGTTCAAGCATGACATCTTAGTGCTGACCTGTAAAATACTGCACGCAAGGTTCTACTATATAATTGATGATCTTTAAAAGATATTTTTGTCCTCCGTCAGAAATTGCTTCTAAAAACCTCATGACAACTCCCGTGTTTAACACATTCTTTTAAGGAAAGCATTTTGTAGGGTGATAGATGTGCATACGTATTCTAAAACATTGTTCTTCAGAAATAAACGCATAAAAAAAACACATAAATGAAATGGTAAATTCTGACAGGCTCAGGAGCAAAAGTAGTGCAAGTACGTGTTCAAGAACCACTTGTGTTAGGTGCAAGAACAGATAAACCTTGTAGATAGATACAGAAGCAGAGAATATAGAGGTGTCTGGTCTATCATTGTGCCAGTTATTTATATCTGTTTGAGTAGTTCATAAAAACCTGGTTTGAATGCTTACGGTAGTGATTTCAATAGGACCTTTAAAAGAGGGAAATACCTTAAATGGGCGCCCTAAAATAAAAAAATAGATATGTGCTGCCGCTCTGAGTACAAGTATATTCCACAATATACTTAATAGAATAAACAAGATAAACGAAAAAGTGACTCAAAAGGCGCAAGTGGAAATGAAAAAATGCACAATATTGATAATAAAAACAAGTAGTGCAACTACCACAAATATTGAACCCTAAAAGTGGTAATAGTGCAAAGAAAAAAAAAAATATATATATAAAAATGACAATATCAACAATGGTGTAAAAAATAATAAAGACAATCCGTGGGCTAAAGAATTTAAAAGCCAACAGACTATCTAATATAAAAAGACTAATCGTAAAAGCTGCAAAAATGATAAACAAAACCTCCGTACGATAAATAAAGGACCAACACAATATATAGCGGGATGAACCTAAATAAAATAAACCAGACTAAAAGGTAAAGATAAAGTGGAAATCCGTGCCTGGAAAAAATAAGTCTCACAAGATGATGGCAAGGATTGCACTGAGAGTTCAGAGTGCTTAAAGTGCAACTATCATAAATAGTAAATCCTTAAATGGCAAATAGTGCAAAAAAAATTAGATAAATAGCAATATCAACAATAGAGTGGAAAATCCGTGGGCTACAAATTTAAAAACCAACAGACTATCTAATATAAGAAAACTGAAGTACAAACTTTAAAATGGTAAGCAAATAAATCTGTGCGGCAAATGAATACAGTATATAACGGGATGGACCGCAGACTAAAATTGGGAATAGATAGACCAGGCTAAAATGTAGAAATAAAGTGAAAGTCCGTGCCTGGGGAAAAAAATCTCATAAGATGATGGCAAGAGTTGCGCTGAGAGTTCAGAGTGCTTTACAGTTCCAGAAATAGATAGTCTACGTTATCCAGTGAAGAAAGTTTAAGATTTCCTTGGCTTACAGTTAGTAGATAGCTTTTTAGACACTGTCTCCAGGCAGTCCACGCGCAGCTGCGGTATCCTCTGTCAGTATTCACTCTGCACAGAGCGGCGGCTGTCAGTGATGCTACGATGATCTAGGTCGCTTTTATGTTACGTTTTCCTGTGTTCTTTGTTTGATCTCTGCGAGGAGGGGCCGAGTGTGTGATAGTTTCTGCTGTTGTCTGCCCCGTGGGACTATGGCTATAAGCCTACAGCGGATAGCTGTATTGTACCCAATCAAAGTTCTCCGTTATTTCGCATATCGGATATGTATTGAAGAGATATAAGATGTTAAAATCCGGGTATTATATTAGCTCCTAGGACAGTCCTGCTAAGTCTCCTCTCCACCTGTGTATAGTACCCACCGACGCGTTTCGACTTAAGTCTTTATCAAGGCAGTCGACTGCCTTGATACATCTTATATCTCTCCAATACATATCCGATATGCGAAATAATGGAGAACTTTGATTGGGTACAATACAGCTATCCGCTGTAGGCTTATAGCCATAGTCCCACTGTAAGATCCCGGACCCTGCATACCGCAGGGCTCCGGCTCCTTACCTCCAGCTGCGAAGCATGTCTCTCCCCCGGTCCGTCGGCTGGCTGCTGGGCTTCCGGTGCGCGCTGCGAGCGTCCCCATAGCAACGGGGACGCTCTTTTGGATTCTCTGTCGGGCGCCTGCCTTCGGGTCTCCGCAGCGTTCTTCTAGCTTCAGTTGGCACGCACTCTGCACCCTGCTATTGGTTCCCTATTCTATTTAACCTTCCCTCTGTCTCACCACTGGTGCTGGTGATAGTATCTGTTCCAGTTCTATTACTTGCCTTCTGTGTGCCTAGTCTAGCCCTGTGCTTTGCTAGTGAACTGACCACTGTGTGCCCCCCTTGCCTGCTCTGTACCTACCTCCCATTTACCTCATTGTTTCCTACCTCCCTGGGCCTCCCACCTTACACATACCTACCCACTTGGTTTCCCTATACTTACCTGACTGATAGTGTTTGTGATCCCGTAAGGGATCTCCCTGTGCGTTTGGTGCGTGCAAGTCCCAGTCCCGTCACCCTTCTCAGTCCGCCGTCAATTGCTTATTGTTATTTGTCGTCAGTCCTGGACAGCCTCTCCTGTCCAGTCTAGTATCCCGCTACTGTTGTTGTCCATCACCTCTGTTCACGGTAGGGTGTTTTTCCATTCCACGAGTACAAGTTCAACTGGGGACGACCAGGCCATCAGGGGTTACCCAGCCCATCCCCACCTGGGGCTCTGGTGAAGACCCCCTGATTGGTAAACACTCCGACCCCAGGAAGCTTGCTTGTTCACCCTTTGGGCCTTCCTTGGAGTCACTCCGGTACCTCACGGGTAAAACCGAAGTACCCACCCAGCTCTCACTGGTCCTCTCCGGTACTCCACTGGTAAACCCGGAGGGCCCCAACTCACTGGTGTGTCCTAACATTATCACCAGCCAAAATAAAATTAAATATTTGCTCCATGTTACCTCTGGTACCACTGTTCTCAGGACACCCAGTCCTCCGTTCTACCAGTGCCTCTCTTTCGTGTTTTTCCTCTACATGGATCCAGCAGCTTCAGAAGCTATTAAGGCCCTGATTACCCAGGTGTCCCACCTCGGGCAGATGGTGCAGAACCTCACTACCAAAGTGGAGTCCCAGGATCAAGCCATCGCGGCACTCCACGCTAACCCTGCTCCACCGGACCCTCCAGCTCCAGTCCAAGATATTAAAGTCCAGTTGCCGGATCGTTTTTCTGGAGACCGTTCGTCTTTTCGGTTGTTTAAAAACAGCTGTCTTCTATATTTCCAGCTGAGACCTACCGCCTCTGGCTCGGAGTTCCAGAGGGTTGGATTTATTATTTCGCTGCTACAAGGGGAACCCCAATCCTGGGCGTTCTCTCTGGATGCTAACCATCCGGCCCGTCGACAGATTTTTTGCTACCATGGGGCTCATCTATGATTACCCGGATCAAGAGGCATCTGCCGAAGCCAAGATCCGGGCCATACGACAAGGAAGACGGTCGGTGGAGGAGTTCGCTGCTGAATTTCGCTCCTGGGCCACACGCTGTATCTGGAACGATCCTGCATTACGTTCCCAGTTTCGTCTGGGGCTAGCCGAGCATATCAAGGACGCTCTTATCCAGTATCCTGCTCCTGATTCTCTAGAGAACTTAATGCAGCTCTCAATCAAGATTGACCGACGCTACAGGGAAAGAAGACTCGAGAAGTCTATGCTTTTTCCCCCGGCCACCACGTCTCCACCTCGTGATCTCTCCCAGGAAGATGAACCGATGCAGATTGGTACCTTTCGTCTGTCCAAGTCTGAAAAGGATCGTAGACGTTTTTTAGGTTTATGTCTGTATTGTGGTGGTAAAGCGCATATGGCCGAAAATTGCCCCAAGAAGTCCAGACCGTCGGGAAACGACCAGGCCAGATGAATGGGAGGGAGATCCATCTGAGCGTCAACTTTATTTCCTCCATGAATTCACTTTTGGTACCGATACTGATTAAAGTCAGAGATTCTTCCATTAAGCTCCAGGCTTTTGTGGATAGCGGTGCTGCTGGAAATTTTATGGATCTTTCTTCTGCGAAAGAATGGAAACTCCAGATCCTTCCTCTCTCTCCTCCCATCACCGCTTGTGGACTGACTGGAGAACCTTTGTCTGGCGGGCCCATTTCCTTTATCACAGAACCAGTACATCTTCTGGTTGGAGCCTGTCATTCGGAAATCATCCAGTTCTACCTCCTGTCTTCTCCTGCCGCTAAAGTAGTCCTCGGCCATCCTTGGCTGACCCAACATAATCCTGTAATTGACTGGACTAAAGGGGAGATTATTCGTTGGAACGAATCCTGTGCTTCCTGCATCTCCCTACCGGTACGACAACTGTCTACTCCGGATAAATTGCTCCCTGCCCAGTACGAAGACTTCATTGATGTTTTCTCTAAGAAGGAAGCAGACAAACTTCCTCCTCATCGTCCCTACGACTGTGGTATCGACATTATTCCAGGATCTCCTCTTCCCAAGGGTCGGCTTTTTCCGTTATCCATTCCTGAGTCTAAATCCATGGATGAATACGTGGAAGAGAACCTTCAGAAAGGTTTTATTC
>WWET01003567.1:132999-161255 GCA_011038615.1 Limnodynastes dumerilii
GACTAATCGTAAAAGCTGCAAAAATGATAAACAAAACCTCCGTACGATAAATAAAGGACCAACACAATATATAGCGGGATGAACCTAAATAAAATAAACCAGACTAAAAGGTAAAGATAAAGTGGAAATCCGTGCCTGGAAAAAATAAGTCTCACAAGATGATGGCAAGGATTGCACTGAGAGTTCAGAGTGCTTAAAGTGCAACTATCATAAATAGTAAATCCTTAAATGGCAAATAGTGCAAAGAAAAATTAGATAAATAGCAATATCAACAATAGAGTGGAAAATCCGTGGGCTACAAATTTAAAAACCAACAGACTATCTAATATAGGAAAACTGAAGTACAAACTTTAAAATGGTAAGCAAATAAATCTGTGCGGCAAATGAATACAGTATATAACGGGATGGACCGCAGACTAAAATTGGGAATAGATAGACCAGGCTAAAATGTAGAAATAAAGTTGAAGTCCGTGCCTGGGGAAAAAAATCTCATAAGATGATGGCAAGAGTTGCGCTGAGAGTTCAGAGTGCTTTACAGTTCCAGAAATAGATAGTCTACGTTATCCAGTGAAGAAAGTTTAAGATTTCCTTGGTTTACAGTTAGTAGATAGCTTTTTAGACGCGGTCTCCAGGCGGTCCACGTGCAGCTGCGGTATCCTCTGTCAGTATTCGCTCTGCACAGAGCGGCGGCTGTCAGTGATGCTACGATGACCTAGGTCGCTTTGATGTTACGTTTTCCCTGTGTTCTTTGTTTGATCTCTGCGAGGAGGGGCCGATTATGTTATATTTTCTGCTGTTGTCTGCCCCGTGGGACTATGGCTATAAGCCTACAGCGGATAGCTGTATTGTACCCAATCAAAGTTCTCCGTTATTTCGCATATCGGATATGTATTGAAGAGATATAAGATGTTAAAATCCGGGTATTATATTAGCTCCTAGGACAGTCCTGCTAAGTCTCCTCTCCACCTGTGTATAGTACCCACCGACGCGTTTCGACTTAAGTCTTTATCAAGGCAGTCGACTGCCTTGATACATCTTATATCTCTCCAATACATATCCGATATGCGAAATAATGGAGAACTTTGATTGGGTACAATACAGCTATCCGCTGTAGGCTTATAGCCATAGTCCCACTGTAAGATCCCGGACCCTGCATACCGCAGGGCTCCGGCTCCTTACCTCCAGCTGCGAAGCTTGTCTCTCCCCCGGTCCATCGGCTGGCTGCTGGGCTTCCGGCGCGCGCTGCAAGCGTCCCCATGGCAACGGGGACGCTCTTTTGGATTCTCTGTCGGGCGCCTGCCTCCGGGTCTCCGCAGCGTTCTTCTAGCTTCCGTTGGCGCGCACTCTGCACCCTGCTATTGGTTCCCTATTCTATTTAACCTTCCCTCTGTCTCACCACTGGTGCTGGTGATAGTA
Source organism: Limnodynastes dumerilii (assembly GCA_011038615.1). Taxonomy (NCBI): domain Eukaryota; kingdom Metazoa; phylum Chordata; class Amphibia; order Anura; family Limnodynastidae; genus Limnodynastes; species Limnodynastes dumerilii. The sequence goes on from WWET01003567.1 coordinate 134,416, forward strand.
TCTGTTCCAGTTCTATTACTTGCCTTCTGTGTGCCTAGTCTAGCCCTGTGCTTTGCTAGTGAACTTACCACTGTGTGCCCCCCTTGCCTGCTCTGTACCTACCTCCCATTTACCTCATTGTTTCCTACCTCCCTGGGCCTCCCACCTTACACATACCTACCCACTTGGTTTCCCTATACTTACCTGGCTGATAGTGTTTGTGATCCCGTAAGGGATCTCTCTGTGCGCTTGGTGCGTGCAAGTCCCAGTGTGTTCTGTCAGTCCCGTCACCCTTCTCAGTCCGCCGTCAATTGTTTATTGTTATTTGTCGTCAGTCCTGGACAGCCTCTCCTGTCCAGTCTAGTATCCCGCTACTGTTGTTGTCCATCACCTCTGTTCATGGTAGGGTGTTTTTCCATTCCACGAGTACAAGTTCAACTGGGGACGACCAGGCCGTCAGGGGTTATCCAGCCCATCCCCACGTTCAGGGGCTCTGGTGAAGACCCCCTGATTGGTAAAGACTCCGACCCCAGGAAGCTTGCTTGTTCACCCTTTGGGCCTTCCTTGGAGTCACTCCGGTACTTCACGGGTAAAACCGAAGTACCCACCCAGCTCTCACTGGTCCTCTCCGGTACTCCACCGGTAAACCCGGAAGGCCCCAACTCACTGGTGTGTCCTAACACCCACGGGGCAGACAACAGCAGAAACTATCACACACTCGGCCCTTCCTCGCAGAGATCAAACAAAGAACACAGGAAAACGTAACATCAAAGCGACCTAGATCATCGTAGCATCACTGACAGCCGCCGCTCTGTGCAGAGTGAATACTGACAGAGGATACCACAGCTGCACGTGGACTGCCTGGAGACCGCGTCTAAAAAGCTATCTACTAACTGTAAGCCAAGGAAATCTTAAACTTTCTTCACTGGATAACGTAGACTATCTATTTCTGGAACTTTAAAGCACTCTGAACTCTCAGCGCAACTCTTGCCATCATCTTATGAGATTTTTTTCCCCAGGCACGGACTTCAACTTTATTTCTACATTTTAGCCTGGTCTATCTATTCCCAATTTTAGTCTGCGGTCCATCCCGTTATATACTGTATTCATTTGCCGCACAGATTTATTTGCTTACCATTTTAAAGTTTGTACTTCAGTTTTCTTATATTAGATAGTCTGTTGGTTTTTAAATTTGTAGCCCACGGATTTTCCACTCTATTGTTGATATTGCTATTTATTAACTTTTTTTTGCACTATTTGCCATTTAAGGATTTACTATTTATGATAGTTGCACTTTAAGCACTCTGAACTCTCAGTGCAATCCTTGCCATCATCTTGTGAGACTTATTTTTTCCAGGCACGGATTTCCACTTTATCTTCACCTTTTAGTCTGGTTTATTTTATTTAGGTTACATAGTTACATAGTTGATGAGGTTGAAAAAAGACAACAGTCCATCAAGTTCAACCTATTTTGGATCTCCTGCGATCCCTATCTTTATATTGGAAGTTAATCCATATAAAGCAACTCCCAATTTTAGTCTGCGGTCCATCCCGTTATATACTGTATTCATTTGCCGCACAGATTTATTTGCTTACCATTTTAAAGTTTGTACTTCAGTTTTCTTATATTAGATAGTCTGTTGGTTTTTAAATTTGTAGCCCACGGATTTTCCACTCTATTGTTGATATTGCTATTTATTAACTTTTTTTTGCACTATTTGCCATTTAAGGATTTACTATTTATGATAGTTGCACTTTAAGCACTCTGAACTCTCAGTGCAATCCTTGCCATCATCTTGTGAGACTTATTTTTTCCAGGCACGGATTTCCACTTTATCTTTACCTTTTAGTCTGGTTTATTTTATTTAGGTTCATCCCGCTATATATTGTGTTGGTCCTTTATTTATCGTACGGAGGTTTTGTTTATCATTTTTGCAGCTTTTACGATTAGTCTTTTTATATTAGATAGTCTGTTGGCTTTTAAATTCTTTAGCCCACGGATTGTCTTTATTATTTTTTACACCATTGTTGATATTGTCATTTTTATATATATATTTTTTTTTTTCTTTGCACTATTACCACTTTTAGGGTTCAATATTTGTGGTAGTTGCACTACTTGTTTTTATTATCAATATTGTGCATTTTTTCATTTCCACTTGCGCCTTTTGAGTCACTTTTTCGTTTATCTTAGTGATTTCAATAGGTCAGTTATACCTTGGCTTCTTGTGATTTTCTCCTTTGGCAGCCCTTTCTCTCTTTAAACTTAATGTAGTATCACTTATCACCATTCAGATACATACTCAACAATTGAGCGGAGACTAGAAAAGAGAGAGTTAATAAATAAAGAGATCGGGTAGACTAAACAATATAAATTAAAAAAAATATATATGACAGCGCTAATATGAAAAAATACAATCACTGGTATTGTGTTTTTTGTTTTTTAACCTACAAACATGTAAGTATAAATAGTGGCAATAATGAATCAAAATATACTGGCATAAAAAGGTAAGTATACAATTTATTAGAAACACAAATAAAACCATCAATTAAAAATATAACCATCAATATAAATATATCATTATGATATGGGAGATATGTAATAAGACCACTTTATTTCCTCTACTCAATTATCACTGACTGGATAATATTCCCAATGTGGGATGATGAAATAGGTAAGTATTGTCCCAATAATGAATATATGAGAACAAACTTGTCCTCCCACAACGTGTGGGTACTAGGTGCAAGTACACAATGACTGTCCTTGTTACCTGGAACTAGTTTATAATAAGCTCGTCCCCTGTTGGGGTAGATACAGACTGCCAATGTTAGACCAGGATTTGAAGTTACCCGTTATCCTGGTGTCCGCAAAGGTTCCGATCTAGATGGGCACAAGTTGAAGGACCGGTAAATAGGAGTTTCAATAAGTGTTACCTCCATCTGGTGTCTGTGTTGCTGCTGGCGCCCGTGTATATGGGGATGGAAGGAGACCGGTAGCTGCTTCCAGATCTGCGGGCTGCTGTGAATGGTAACAGTCCAGCTGATGTAATTAGCAGAGAAGGAATGGTAGAATCCCAAGTGGCCAACCCTGGATCACCTGATGGTCTCTGGTTTTCTCATAGGTACGGAGGTACAAAGTACAGTGGTGTAGTGGTGGTCTTGATTCTCGCCACACTGGATGCGCTTACGCATTTCGTTCAAGACTATGGACTTTCTCAAAGCAAATGATGATGTTCGGTGGATACGTTCATATATTCCTCCCTTTCAGGTGTTTTAATTAGCTACTGCATCAATTATTCAGGCCAATCAAGCCCACCTGAGTGTCAGCATTAGTTTTGCTTTCATAAGTTCATATATAAATAAAATACACTTTTTCTGCCAGTATCAAATGCAATCACATTACCAATAACTATCAGTGTAAACAGCAATATAATTACATAACATTTTTAGATATAGTATGTGCCTATGTTTGACATACACAAACTTTTTTTGAGGTTCTCATCAGGTGTATCATCAGATACATACTCAACAATTGAGCGGAGACTATAAAAGAGAGAGCTAATAAATAAAGAGATTGGGTAGACTAAACCATATAAATTGTGAAAAGCACTATAAAATTGGTCAGAAACATGAATAGAATAAGATGATATAATACAAGTTGGAAAATAAAACCTAAAATTACAACCCCCTGCTGCTTTTCCAGTCCACTTGGTTTACAGCATTGAGACTTTAATTTATTTATTTATTTAATTAATTTTATTTCTTTATTTATGTGATTGTTTTATTTTTTACTTTTTACTGAAACTCCCAATTGTGAATAATCCCAGCATCTTGAAACCATCACTATATTTTCCACTTACCTGATCTTTTTGGAGATTTTGAGACATCTCCGGGTAATTAGTTTTGGCTTGAATTCTCAGACCACTTTTTATACAGTTAAAATGTACTTAGGACTGCAGTTCTAATAGAATCATATTTGTGCACTGTCAGCATTTGATTAGCATGATTAGGCTGGGTGATTGGCAGAGATTCTCCATAATTCCTATTACTTCCTTGTTGGGATCAGCTGATAAAGAACAGCTACCTTTAAGGCTCTGCCTCCCAGGTGAGCTAGTGTCAACAAATATCTGTGTATTTGGTTCACACCCACAGTCAGCAACATTAGCCACAGTCAGACAGAATGCATTTTCATTTAACCTATTTTAAATAAGCAATATATCCCAAATACTTTCTATACTACTATATTAACCTTTGTTTCTGTTAAAGCAGATTACCCTTGCCTGCATGCAACTGTTTTCATTAACCTATAAACTGACCTGAGCAACCACTATTTTGTGTATTCTTGTTTGGGATCAGCAGCTAACGGGGTATTGGTCCAAAGCAGCTATATTGGATGCATTTAGAGGTGCCTCCTAGGTGAGTTTGCTCTCAATTTAAAAACACATAAAATATGACCCAATATTGGAACTCTCACTGTTAGAGTTAGGACTACAATGCACATGTTTTCATTAACCTATAAACTGATCTAAGCAACCACTATTCTGTGTGTATATTTGTATGAAAGCATGTCTGGGAGCAGCAGCTTAGAGGAGGTGTTGGTCCAAAACAGCTATATTGGAAGCTTTAGGAGGTGCCTTCTAGATGAGTTGACTCTCAATCTAAAAACACATGATATATCACTCAATATGGGGACTATAGAATATACAGTGCATCCGGAAAGTATTCACAGCACTTCACTTTTTCCACATTTTGTTATGTTACAGCCTTATTTCCCCCCTCAAAATTCTATATCCCATAATGACAACATGAACATTTCTGGGGAGATTTTTGCAAATTTATTCTCTGGAGTACTCTGGAGTAGGTTTTCATCCAGGATGTCTTTGTACATTGCTGCATTCATTTTTCCCCTTATCCTGACTAGTCTCCCAGTTCCTACCACTTCACTATAGGGATACTATTGGCCTGGTGATGAGCGGTAACTGGAGAGGGTTTGGGCTTACGGCGCTCAAGCAGTATACTCCTAAGTGTTGAGTGTAAGATGGGGACGCGGTGTAGGTTTGGGGGGGTACGGGTTAGGAGTTCTTGGGACGAAATGAGGTCCAACGATGAGGTTTCAAAGTAGATCAGGAACGGTTTTTGTAGGGAAGGAAGAAAGGAGCAGGCAATAGTGAGGTGCCGTCTAGATATTCAGGTAAGTATGTGGATGCACTCACCCTGTGTATCTCTTGGTTGTACGCATGTCAGACAAATGCCGGTGGTCGTAGTCGGCTGCGGGAGTCGGGATCCGGGGTACAGTCAGGGAGAAAGACACAATAGTATAGTACTGCAGGATAGGTGGCAGGAGGCAAGGGAGAGAACTTACCCTGCACTCCTCATGAGTTTAGTGCTTGTCTGGTGTGTGTCCTAGGACACCTCGCTAGTGGGATGACGTCAGAGGCAGGGGGTATCCCGTCTTGTGGACTGGCTGTAGGAGTTTTCCGGCTATGACGCGCGGTGACGGAGGGAGGCCGGGCACACAGCTGGCTGGTTGCTCCGTGGTGTGGGGTCAGCGAGGAACGAGAATCAATATAGTGAAGGTCCGTCTAATAGGGATGTAGTAATATAAATTGGTCCACTCACCCTTTCCTTCTCTTTACAGCATGCACTACAGGTGAGGCAAAGAAACTGTTGTGGCGGTGGATCCCTTCGGCGTGTATGGATGAATAGACTCGTCGGCTGGTAGTGCCTGGCGGCGGGGCTGCTGCAAACGGTTGGTTGGCCGTGGGTAGCTTAAAGCCGATGGTCAGCTTGCTCGTGGGGTCTCCGTTGTCGTGGGGAGGAGACCTGATGTTCGCGGCTGGACGTGGGTCTCTGCAGCTGGAGCCGCGGCAGCGGCGGGGCTGCTGTGGGTGGTGGTGTGGAGGACAAATGCTGTGGTGGCTAACGGGGATTTGCGGCAATAAAATTCTATATTCTAAAAGCTGTTTTGACAATATTTATTCGTTGTGCGGTACAGTATATTCCAACACGTTTCATCAAGGGAATGACTTCTTCAGGGGTATCAAGAGAGGCATCTGTCTGTGGAGGGAATATAAAGGACGGAGGGGAGTGGATAAGGTGATGAACAAACCATATACCCGACTCGGCCTTACGTACCAACACTACATGTCAAAACTACACAATCTCACAAACCAAACCCAACAATCAACAGGAAACATAAAACCCCTTGCAACAACCACCCAAAGGAACCGCCAGCCAACAACCAAATGCACACCCACCACCGACCTAGACACCTCTACCGACCAAGACACCTCAGTCAGCTTCTCCATCTACGACACAGAGGAGGAAGAGAATTACGAAACAAATGTACTACACTCATTCGAGAAGGGAATACTAGATCTAGACATCACAGAAATATTAAACCTGGACCACACACAAACCGATGTAAAAATACCTACCTCCACGTTGCAAGCCTCACAAAACACACAACCTCCCGACAATGTAGAGGCCATGCCACCCCCACAACCAGAACCAACACCAACCGACCTAGATGCCACATACCCCCACACACCCGAAACAACCTGTGTTTTTTAGAACAAAACACGGACGCCCCATCTCCAAACACCACCACCAACCTCACACAACAACAAAAAAGGAACTTAGAAAGTCTAGAAGAGGTACAAGAGGTGGTCAAAAAAGCAAAAATACTCTCCCCCACCAGCCTGACAGGGGCAATGACATCCCACAAGTAGGTATTTTCAACATCAGCACATTCAAACTCAATAACCACCATATCTCAGTCCTGAATAAAGGTCTGAAATTCGCCCCCACCAACAAACCCAATCCATTCCACATCTACCTTGACCTACATAAATACACACGGAAACTCACCCTCAAAAAATTCTTTATCAAAAATCCAATCACAAGGGACACCACAACATCCACATTCCGTCACTCTGACCTAAAACCCACCTCGAAATTCAACCCCACCCACATGAAAGGTTACTACATCAGGACCTTCGAGAAACTTGTGGAAGACGAATTAGACCTCCTACACAAGAGACCCACCAGACCCAACAAATCCTCCACCAAACCCAATCTCACCAAAACAGAGCTAGATGCCCTCAAAGAACTACAAAACAACACATCCATAGTAATAAAACCAGCAGACAAAGGGGGGGCATTGTCATTATGGACTGCACATACTATGACACAGAATCCTACAGACTACTCAATGACCCTGACACATACACCAAGCTCACCTCAGACCCCACCAAAGACTATTCCAACAAGCTACAACAGTATTTACAAGAAGGCATACAGTCAGGCATCCTTAACAAGAAAGAACATGAATACCTCAACATCCTCCACCCCAAAATACCCGTCTTTTACTTTCTTCCCAAAATTCACAAGAACAAAGACACACCTCCAGGAAGACCAATAATATAGAAACATAGAAACATAGAAAGTGACGGCAGATAAGAGCCACATGGCCCATCTAGTCTGCCCATTTGTTTATTGAAAACTATACTGACCCTAGACCCTATTTACCCTCAATTGGGGTTACAATTTAGGCTACCCTTATATTTATCCCAAGCATGTTTAAATTGTTCTACTGTACTGGCATCAACCACCTCAGATGGGAGAATATTCCACTTATCTATCACCCTTTCAGTGAAGTAATCAGGGGAGACAAATTTCATTTGTTGCAACAGTATTATAGTTAAAAGGTGATTCCCAGCTCAAGTCTAATTAGCAGTTTAAAAGTGAAGCTGATCAGGTATCTGTGTGCAATAAGTAAAAGCAAAGCATTATCCCTGCATGCATAAAATTAAATTAAATTGACCCCCCCTGAAATCAACATGGTTTTGCCCAGGTGTAACTTTAAGTTCTTATTTTCAGCCTCTGAATCAGGCCCATGGTTGTTATGTGGTGGATACCAGAGGGATCAAGGGCTCATGGTGATGGGGTATTAGTCCAGAATGTTCTGTATTTCAAGGTCTATGTTAAGTCCTTTTGGGGTGAGAGTTTTTAATGAATGGATCCATTGTATCTCAGCTTTATTGATGGTCTTGAGTTGGTTCCCTCCTCTCCAGTCCAGGGGGATGGAGACGATTCCTGTGAATTTCAGTCCAGCAGGGTTCTTGTTGTGATGTTCTGCAAAGTGTTGTGAGACACTGTGCAAAGTATAGCCCTTTTTGATGTTCCTTATATGTTCACAGATTCTAGTCTTCAGGCTTCTAATGGTCCTCCCTACATACTGCAGTTTACACGGGCATTCTAGGAGGTAGATAACCCGCTTGTTGTTGCAGCTAATGGTGTTCTGAATAGAAAAGGATTCCCCAGTTACGTGGGATGTGAAGGTGGTGGCACTTTTAGTGTTAGTGTACCCTAGGGTTTTGCAGCAAGTGCAAGTGGTACAGTGGTAGAAACTACCAGTGGAGTTTGTCGTGGTGTTTGGGGGTGGGTCTTTGATGTGGTTTTTCACTAGCTTTTGTTTTATGTTTGGGGCTTTGGTATATACGATGTCAGGTGTCTGGCCTAAAAAGGTGGTGAGTGTCTCATCTTTGAGTAGAATGTGCCAGTGCTTTCTGAGGATACGTTTATTCGAGCTGCATTGTTGTTGTATTGTGTGATAAAGTATGTTTTGTCCAGACCAGGGGTGTTGGCTGTTGCGTTTTTGTATTGGATGAGTTCCTCTCTGTCTATGTGCCTCACTTGCTGGTATGATTCTTGAATGTGTGCGCTATTGTAGCCCTTCTGGATGAATTGTTCACTTAGGTTCCTAGCTTGTTGCTCAAAGGTGTTGACATCGCTACAATTGCGGCGTAGCCTTTTGAACTGACCAGGGGGTATGTTGAGCAACCAGTTGGGATGGTGGTTGCTACTAGAGAGAATATAACTGTTGACATCAACAGGCTTTTGGTAGGTTTTGGTATGTATTTTGGAGTCTTGGATGTAGATTGTCAGGTCTAGGAATTGTATTTCACTTTTACTGTATGTGGTAGTGAATTTTAGGTTTAAATTGTTATTGTTGAGTGATTCAATGAATTTGATGAGAGTGTTTTCGGGGCCTTTCCAGATAAATAGGACGTCGTCAATGTAGCGCCGCCATAGTACAAGGTCCGCGCCTGAGTCCGGGGTTGACCAAATGTTGTTATCCTCCCAGTGGCTCATAAACAGATTCGCATAACTCGGCGCGAACCGTGTGCCCATGGCGGTGCCCTGGTTCTGTAGGTAGAAGTGATTATCGAACCAGAAGTAATTATGGTGCAAAATGAATTCGATGCCATGTAGGATTAATTGTTTTTGTTTTGGGTGTAGTGTGTGGTCCTGTGACAGTATATAGTCAGTACTGTTGATGCCTTGTTGGTGATTAATGACGGTATAAAGAGAGGTGACGTCGCTAGAGGCGAGCCACATATCATCCGACCATTGAATGTTATTGAGGAGTTGGAGGATCTGAATGGTGTCTTTGAGGTAAGATTGCTGGCAGGTGACGTAGGGTTAAAGGAATTGGTCTAAGTATTGTGATAAATTGGATGTGATGGATTGAATGCCGGATATTATTGGTCTTCCTGGAGGTGTGTCTTTGTTCTTGTGGATTTTGGGAAGAAAGTAAAAGACAGGTATTTTGTGGAGGATTTTGAGAAATTCATGTTCTTTCTTGTTAAGGATGCCTGACTGTATGCCTTCTTGTAAATACTGTTGTAGCTTGTTGGAATAGTCTTTGGTGGGGTCTGAGGTGAGCTTGGTGTATGTGTCAGGGTCATTGAGTAGTCTGTAGGATTCTGTGTCATAGTATGTGCAGTCCATAATGACAATGCCCCCCCTTTGTCTGCTGGTTTTATTACTATGGATGTGTTGTTTTGTAGTTCTTTGAGGGAATCTAGCTCTGTTTTGGTGAGATTGGGTTTGGTGGAGGATTTGTTGGGTCTGGTGGGTCTCTTGTGTAGGAGGTCTAATTCGTCTTCCACAAGTTTCTCGAAGGTCCTGATGTAGTAACCTTTCATGTGGGTGGGGTTGAATTTCGAGGTGGGTTTTAGGTCAGAGTGACGGAATGTGGATGTTGTTGTGGTATCCCCTGTGATTGGATTTTTGATAAATAATTTTTTGAGGGTGAGTTTCCGTGTGTATTTATGTAGGTCAAGGTAGATGTGGAATGGATTGGGTTTGTTGGTGGGGGCGAATTTCAGACCTTTATTCAGGACTGAGATATGGTGGTTATTGAGTTTGAATGTGCTGATGTTGAAAATACCTACTTGTGGGATGTCATTGCCCCTGTCAGGCTGGTGGGGGAGAGTATTTTTGCTTTTTTGACCACCTCTTGTACCTCTTCTAGACTTTCTAAGTTCCTTTTTTGTTGTTGTGTGAGGTTGGTGGTGGTGTTTGGAGATGGGGCGTCCGTGTTTTGTTCTAAAAAACACAGGTTGTTTCGGGTGTGTGGGGGTATGTGGCATCTAGGTCGGTTGGTGTTGGTTCTGGTTGTGGGGGTGGCATGGCCTCTACATTGTCGGGAGGTTGTGTGTTTTGTGAGGCTTGCAACGTGGAGGTAGGTATTTTTACATCGGTTTGTGTGTGGTCCAGGTTTAATATTTCTGTGATGTCTAGATCTAGTATTCCCTTCTCGAATGAGTGTAGTACATTTGTTTCGTAATTCTCTTCCTCCTCTGTGTCGTAGATGGAGAAGCTGACTGAGGTGTCTTGGTCGGTAGAGGTGTCTAGGTCGGTGGTGGGTGTGCATTTGGTTGTTGGCTGGCGGTTCCTTTGGGTGGTTGTTGCAAGGGGTTTTATGTTTCCTGTTGATTGTTGGGTTTGGTTTGTGAGATTGTGTAGTTTTGACATGTAGTGTTGGTACGTAAGGCCGAGTCGGGTATATGGTTTGTTCATCACCTTATCCACTCCCCTCCGTCCTTTATATTCCCTCCACAGACAGATGCCTCTCTTGATACCCCTGAAGAAGTCATTCCCTTGATGAAACGTGTTGGAATATACTGTACCGCACAACGAATAAATATTGTCAAAACAGCATTAGGAATATAGAATTTTATTGCCGCAAATCCTCGTTAGCCACCACAGCATTTGTCCTGCACACCACCACCCACAGCAGCCCTGCTCCAGCTGCAGAGACCCACGTCCAGCCGCGAACATCAGGTCTCCTCCCCACGACAACGGAGACCCCACGAGCAAGCTGACCATCGGCTTTAAGCTACCCACGGCCAACCAACCGTTTGCAGCAGCCCCGCCGCCAGGCACTACCAGCCGACGAGTCTATTCATCCATACACGCCGAAGGGATCCACCGCCACAGCAGTTTCGTTGCCTCACCTGTAGTGCATGCTGTAAAGAGAAGGAAAGGGTAAGTGAACCAATTTATATTACTACATCCCTATTAGACGGACCTTCACTATATTGATTCTCGTTCCTCGCTGACCCCACACCACGGAGCAACCAGCCAGCTGTGTGCCCGGCCTCCCTCCGTCACCGCGCGTCATAGCCGGAAAACTCCTACAGCCAGTCCACAAGACGGGATACCCCCTGCCTCTGACGTCATCCCACTAGCGAGGTGTCCTAGGACACACACCAGACAAGCACTAAACTCATGAGGAGTGCAGGGTAAGTTCTCTCCCTTGCCTCCTGCCACCTATCCTGCAGTACTATACTATTGTGTCTTTCTCCCTGACTATACCCCGGATCCCGACTCCCGCGGCCAACTACGACCACCAGCATTTGTCTGACATGCGTACAACCAAGAGATACACAGGGTGAATGCATCCACATTCTTACCTGAATATCCAGAAGGCACCTCACTATTGCCTGCTCCTTTCTTCCTTCTCTACAAGAACCGTTCCTGATCTACTTTGAAACCTTATCGTTGGACCTCATTTCGTCCCAAGAACTCCTAACCCGTACTCCCCCCAAACCTACACCGCATCCCCCATCTTATACTCAACACTTAGGAGTATACTGCTTGAGCGCCGTAAGCCCAAACCCTCTCCAGTTACAAGTACCTTTTCTTGTGTTTCCTTGAGCACTAGCTTGTTATAGCTGCTCGCAGTCATATATACATTTATAACACCCACACCACCCAACCTCCCTGCCCACCACACATACCTCCCAAGCACCGTCCCCTTTGAGCGCTGATACCCACTTCTTGGTGATGAGCGGTGCCTGGTTTCCTCCAAACATAAAGCCTGGTATTCACGCCAAAGTTCAATCTTTGTCTCATCAGACCAGAGAATTTAGCTTCTCATGGTCTGAGAGTCCTTCAGGTGCATTTAGGCAAACTCCAGGTGGGCTGCCATGTGCTATTTACTAAGCAGTGGCTTCCATCTGGCCACTCTACCATACAGGCCTGATTTGTGGATTGCTGCAGAGATGGTTGTCCTTCTGGAAGGTTCTCCTCTCTCCACAGAGGAATGCTGTAGCTCTGACAGAGGGACCATCAGTTTTTTGATTACCTCCCTGACTAGGGATCACTCAGTTTAGATGGCCGGCCAGCTGTAGGAAGAGTCCTGGTGGTTCCGATCTTCTTCCATTTATGGATGATGGAGGCCACTGTGCTCATTGGGACCTTCAAAGCAGAAGATATTTTTCTGTACCCTTCCCCAGATTTGTGCCTCAGAGGTCTACAGGTATACAGACAATTCCTTTGACTTCATGCTTCAGGCTTGTGCTCTGACATGCACTTTCAAATGTGTGACCTTATATAGACAGGTGTGTGCCTTTCCAAATCATGTCCAATCAACAGAATTTACCACATGTGGACTTCAATTAAGCTGTAGGAACATCTCAAGGATGATCGGTGGAAATAGGATGCACCTGAGCTCAATTTTGAGCTTCATGGCAAAGGCTGTGAATACTTATGTACATGTGATTTCTTTGTTTTTTTATTTTTAATAAATTAGCAAAAAAAGTCCCCCCAAAAATTTTCATGTTGTCATTATGGGGTATTGTGTGTAGAATTTTGGGAAAAAATGTATTTATTCCATTTTGGAATAAGGCTGTAACATAACAAAATGTAGGAAATGTGAAGCACTGTGAATACTCAATTCTGGATGCACTGTATAGAAGTTAATCACATCTAGGAAAACATTTTTTATTTCTAACTAAATGATCTTAAAAATTCTAACTATGTTAGATATAAGTTCAGTGAAAACAATGGACCTGGTCCAGACCTCCCTTTCTGCAGTACTCAGAATTTACCTTTACATTTTTGTGCCATCCCCATATAAAATTATGTGTAAGGACCTAAACACAGCCTTACTGTATAAATGAACTAAAGGTGGTAATCTGGGAATCCTGTCCCTTCCATTCCATCCTGTCCCTCTCACCCCATTCTGTCCCTCCCACTCCATCCTGTCCCTCCATCAGAAAGACTTTCAGTACAGAAGTCTGGATTCTGAGGTTCCCTATTGGAAGAACCCCGCATGCGCTTTCAGGGTCATGAAATGCAGGTGTTTTCTGTGCACAAAAAAAAATAGTCCCCTTTAGTCAATATTCGCTCCAATATGCTTGGAGATTTCTGATTTTCTAACATTTCTAGCAATTAGAAAATGAATGTCCAGAGTTTACAGGCACCATATTTCCTCCAGAAATACCTTATGCTTATCAAGGCAGGCAGTGAATTCCATGCCCACCAGAGAAAGAAAATAGCTAAGAAGAAAGTCATACTACAAAATAAGGGAAAAGCATCATGACATTTTTTTTCATTTTCATGCTTCACATCCTCACCCACTTAATAAGATTTTTACATGCAAAGTAACAAATGTTATTCTCAGATTGAAATATTTTGCACTGTTGATATATTGCACTACATTCATCCGCTAATGTCTGCTCTGAGTGTTTTGGTTTTTATCCTATCTCTCTGGACATTTCCTCAGTGATATAGATTATTTTCTTCTTTCTTTCCCTTTTGAATAATATGGCACATCTGTCATCATCTTACAAGTCCTTGTTACCAAATGAATCAAAAATTTTAGATTTCAGTGCCATATATATATGCTGTTACCATCCAGTTTTACAGTTCCTCATTGAATTTACAGTCTCTTTTGTTACCAACACTACAAACTACATTTGTTTAAATCTGTAACCAGCATTTTGTCTACCAGTCATCTCTATATTCACCCTTAAGTGGTTTCTCTTGATACTGTCTTGCTTTTCTCATAGAAAACACCATTACAGCTGAGTTCAACAAAAACTTCCCTCGTTAGTTGGACCCCCAATTAATATATACACACCGACACCCATATATAATGCTGTATAATTCTTTACTAAAACACAGTACAATACCATTTAATCAAATATGCAATGCAAGGGAACAGCTTGAAAGCAGATGCAAACACTGTAGGAAGAAGGAAGATAAAAGTAAATTCTCTTCCCTCTTAAGCAACCACCAATGCACTAAATCACACCAAAACATTTCAAACCTTATTACAGTCTATTAAAAATCCACCCGTGTGGTTGAAGCTGCATCTACTGCCTAACAGTCTAAAGAACAACCAAAATAACCAAACCGGGGCTCAATGCTCAACCTCAGATGAAATGGAGAATTGTATACAAATCACATAAAAAAGAGACTATCGCTTAACGCCTGTCCTGTCCACATGGACAAAACAGGGTTTTTATTAAAACCAAACCACAATAACCTTTATCAACAGCAATATACCTAAATTACATTTAGAAAATGAAGAAATTAAAGGCCCACACACCATGGATTACCCACTCCCGTCACATCTCAGTTGCAAATATTCAACTGAAATAAGTCGGACACCAAAACCTTCATAGCCAACTGTCCATCCTAAAAAGGCTCATGTTCGATTCCAAGGTGCCTGACAACAACACTAACAACCTCAGGCAACATTTTCACAACCTCTCTGTTCACCTTTCTCTGCACAGCATCCCACAAAACACCAGACCCCAGAACCCTCCACATACATCTGAATGATCTCCGACCAAATCACTTGGACTGATGTCCATTTGCCATAAATCACCATGAAATCCTCAATCATCAAATCAATACTTGTTTGAGTACCAAGATCATAAACATCAAGGTGCACTATTAACACGACCACTGCAAAAATGCCTTCCCCAATAAACCTCTTTGACCTAACCAACAGACGCAGACCCAACACAACCACCTTCTGCAGCCATGGTATGCTTAGATTCCCAATAAACAAAAGAATGACTGAACACAAACACTTGAATAGGGTTACCTATGGAAACTATAATATAAGCAAAAAATCAAGACTTAATTATGAAGCTCTCCTGTGCAGAAACAACTTTGGCATAACACAGTAATGAGTAAAAGAGTTAAGAAATAGTTATAGTAAAAGGCATAAGGGACAAATGTGGAAGAGAAAACCACTGACCAGAGGCGTGCATAAAAAACTCAACTCTGTTAACAGTAACGAATCAAGATGTGACAGCTATTGATTAAACTACCAGTGTATCCAACCTAAATGTCCCAGCAAACACATTTCACAGATTGAATGAGGATACAACGAGGGTCCTGTTGGTATATTGGACTGAATACCTGGAAAAGTAGTCTAACCATGGATAGGTATTCACCAGAACCCCTGAAGTTGGGGATGTTCTTTTCTGCAGCCTATAACAGGTTGCTAAAAATGTAACAGCCCTGGGACAATAGAAGAAGCAGGTGAGAGGTGGTGAGTGGAATCTGTTGGTACTAGTGTTGAGGTGAACAAGTCACCTAGGTTGGCGGAAATATATTAATAAGGATAACAAGCAGCTGTTGGTGGGGAGAGTCTTACCCACTCTCCCTGGAACCAAAGATTCAGAAAAAAAACGAATAAATAAACCACAGCGCTAAACCCTATAGTGGGGCTAAAGTAGGGGAAAAAAATCGAAATTCACCAGTAATGAAATAAACCAATGAAAAATGTCGAGCAGTGACATTAAAAATACATTTAATTGCAAAAAGAACAAGAACAGAGAACCATAGAAAAAGGTATAAAAACAATCAGATTGTGCACAGCTGAAAATCTCACACCTGTGGTGTGCACAGTAAATGCATGTGAGTACTGATAAGAGTCCAATAAATATTGCACATAAACGTTGCTACAGTCCCTTAGTAGGGAGTGATATTCACTGCTAGCAGCCAAATATAGTATCCAGTTGTAATGCTGAGACGTGAATATAGTATCCTCTATGGGAGGAAGTGAGACAATGTAGCAATCCTCCTTGATGTTAATAATAGCTGGAGGGAATCCCTAAGCAGTGTTCCGATAGGGATTAAATAAGTGTGCTCCGGAGCACCACAGGTGAGTCTTATGTCGGCTCTCCTGAGTTCATAGACTCATATATAAAGTGCGGTGCAATAGAAGGGACCCAAGGTCCTATGTACTCACTGTCCCAAAACAGCAAAAGTAGGTCCAGGGGAATGGAGCGCTGCTCCTCCGTGGGTAGATGTAATGGGAACGTAACAGAGGCCACCCGTTGTTCTGTTTGCCACGGACCGAAGACCTAGCTGGATGGGAGGTGCTGTGCGTCAGCTGATTTAGCACGTCACAATAATAGGCGTTTCCGTTGACGCGTTTCGTCCCGGACAGGGACTTTCTCAAAACGGCTAGTGTGGATCTCTATGGTCTAGGCTGCTTATAAAGGAATTATACGGTCAATAATGATTGGTTCCTTCTAATTGGACTGGCATGATGTAATCACCAGTGTGAATAGACACGAGCCTATATTGCCATATATACATAAAGTAAAGAATTATTGTGACCTAAACATAAAACATGAGACAACCTAGTTCATTGTACAGTTACACAGAAAATATAAATATAAGATATACAAATTAAACAATGATAATAACAATCATAATGTTCACTGCTCGACGTAATATTTATTAATATACGTATCATAACGTTGTATGGGGGTGTTTCCCCCTACTGGGTCCTTTTGTACATATTGGAAATCAATCATATTTACAAATATAGAGATATAAGGGTTATAAAGTTTCTATTTTGCTCAAATACAGAATAATAAATAAATAAGCATAAGTATATAATTACATAATAATACTAATAAATGATAGGTAATAAAGAAACCATCTTAATAATAATATAGAATCTACAGGGATCATCACCATTCATACATAGATAATCCAGATGAATTAAATTAAAATAAAATTAATAAACCTTTAACCAAATTAATCAAGATCACTGTTGGTATTTGGATATGGTGCAGTTTTAACCGTACGTATTTAACACCACTCTATTAGATATTGAGAAAGCGGTGTGAAATCCGTACGTATCTTAATACATAAGGATACGTTTACTGTTATTGAGTAACAATGAAAGAAATGAAATTTCGCTTGTGTTACACAAGATGTTGAGAACTTATAACAATCATAGCATTATACATGAAAGTTGCACATAATTCCGTGTCTAGTACTGTATATTTATAGCATATCATAAGGATTTCATATCTCCAAGTTACACTCCCAAATATCCATCCTTTCCCTATCTAATAAGGGAGAGCAAAGCCATAGAGGTGAGTTATTATGGGTATACTATACTGTTATGGGTACAGTACATCCATAAGATCCATTCATTTATTATTTGTGAAAAAGGTAAGGTCCACCCAAATTTCAATATAGGTACCGGATAATATAGATATAGGTCTCACTGCTAGGGTTATAACAAAGAACAGTGTAATGCATCAAGCAGAGATATTCTATTTCTTCCCATTATAGCCGGATATATCCGGACTATGTCAATCCTGACATAGTCCAGTGAAGTCAAAGTCACAGAGGTTCCAAAACCAACTAGGGGAAGCAAAGATAAATGCACAAAATGAGATACCTATGTATAAGGGGCTAGATGGTTAATATCCAGTATCCTTAAACTCCACCATGTCGTTGAGGCCCTCTGGTACCAAAGTCTGTAATTTGAATATCCAGAAGGCCTCTCTCTGGCAGAGTTTAGTATACCTATCGCCCCCCCGTCTGTCTGCATAATATGTTCTATACCGGTGATAAGGGCCAAAGTGGGGTTATTTGCATGGTATGATGTAAAATGTTTATACAGTGAATGTGTCCCCAAACCCTTGGAGATGTTTCTCCTGTGCTCGCGAAACCGTTCTTTTAACTTTCTCATGGTTCTACCTACGTACTGCAGACCACAAGGACACTGCAGTACGTAGATCACAAAGCTGGTTTCGCAGTTTATATGGCTTTGTATTGCAGCGGAGAATCCTCCAGAGTGTGATTGTATACAGATGATATCGTTTTGTATATGTGAACAAGTTAAGCAAATATTTCTATTACATTTAAAACACCCCTTTTTAATATTAACCTTATCCCGTACTTTGAGACCGAGTTTAATCCTACTTGGAGCCAAATAGTTACCCAGGTTTCTGTTTTTCTTATATATAATATGGGGTTTTTCTCACCCCAAAGGTGCAAGAATAGGATCCTGTTTAAGTAAATAAAAATTATTATTAATTATTTTGCTGAGTTGTCTAGACTTACTATTGTATTTAGTGATGAAGGATATCCGTTCACGTTGTGTATTGGTTTCAGATACCCCATTTCTTCTCTCCCTGGGAATTAGAAGCTCCGCTCGGTCCAGGTCCTTAGCCCTATCAAGTGAGTTCTGTAAGAGCTCATAAGGCAGGGACACATATGCGCAAAGGGCACAGATACCTTGACAACTGTTGTCAGGATTTGGGTAAAAATATATCCACACAGAGGAGGTGGATTTTTACTTACAAAGATCACCTCTTTGAGCTTTGTCTCGCTGATGCTTAGGAAGTTCTTTCACAAGTATGCAAATGCAAGCCCACTTTAATCAAGTGCTTTGAAGTAGGTCTGTGCAAGAGTCAGCTATATATCGAGCAGAGGCAGATAGACTTTCTGGTTCGACAACAATGACAACTTTCTTCATTCCCAGTTAGTGAAGTTTGCTTTGACCACTACTTGTAAACATAATGGTTTTTACAGTCTCTGTTGTCCCACTCACACAGAAAATAGCAGTACTTTGTGAAACTGAGTTGTAGTGCTATCAAGGCAAAATGATTTTATGGTCACCACAGACATGGCATTGGTACTCTTCATATTTAATTTTATTCAGTAGGAGTTTCATGCTCCTATGTGTGCCTTTCATAGCATCAGCATTTGCTAGTGGTACTGGGGTTAATTTGTTGCTGTTGTGCAGTAGCACAGTGTTCAAGTTTACTTTAGAGGACTCAATGAATAAGCACCAATATTTTGTATTTGAGACCAAGTGCCTTCCTTTAAGGGCAGTGAATTCCTTAAAGTCACTAGGTGCTAGATTTACTAAACTGCAGAAAAAGAAAAGTGGAGATGTTGCCCATAGCAACCAATCCCTGTATTCTAGCTCTCACTTTCCTATTAAATACTAGAGAATGTCCACTAGAATCTAAAGCTATGTGCATCTCCTGGCTTAGTGAATTTATCCCTGGGTCTCTGTCTGAAAACACATAATTTAGTGTTATTGGGCCTGATCCAGAACTACGCTGATGCGCTGTGCTTACTAAAGCACAGCGTATCGGCGTTCAGGCTCCCAGACACTCCCCTTATACGGGCGTATTTTTCCTCGCTTACGTCGGCTGAAGGCTACCCTAACTTCAGCCAGCCTAAGCAAGGGAAAAAAAAAGCTCGCACTGAAGCGTTGGTACGCTAAGCCCTCCCTCATTAAACTAACTCCCCCCGCCCACCTTCACTAACCTGAACGTAGTAACGCTGGGGTATGCCCCCTCCAGCGTCACTATGCTGCTCCTATGGACAATAGTTGATTGGGCGTTGCTGTAGCTATGCCAGGCAACATCTGCCTGGCGCATGTGCAGATCGGCTTTTCAGCCGATTTTACGCTTACGCGTAAAATCAGCGGGCGTAGTTCTGGATCAGGCCCATTGTGAAGGAGAGTCTTGCCTTTCAATGTTTAGCCCAAAAGCTGCTTGCCTTTTTGATAGATTCAAATCTTGAACAAGATCATTGAGATCTCCTTTAGTAACTAAATGGGGTTCAGGAGACAGGGAGACTCAAAGGTTCGGTCAAGACCTACTTGACCATTATCATGCTCTGCAGGCTCCATTTCTTGTTCATCCTTTCGAAGTTTGAACTTTTCTGGAGACTTTGGCACAGGCATTTCTTCACAATGAGGCACAGGCTTCATTCGAGTATGGCTTTTGACTTGGAGCTAATGCCCAAAATCAGACAAAAGTATCAATCTGGACAGTGGTCTTTTGGTTTCCTCCAGATCATAGACAAAACAAAATTCATGTACCGAGAACCCTTTGACCAACCGGTGAGACGTCTGGCATAAGTGAGACAGCAAACATTAAGGGCATGTCTGTGTCTTGTTTACTGACTTTGCATTTAAAGTAAAGCTCATAGCGCTGCTTCATTGATAGAGTCAAATGCCATTTCTGCTGCTTAATTGTTACTGCATTTCTGAGGTAGCAAAAAGAGCCCAGACAGGGGCAGATTCTAGGCATTGCTCTGTGTGGCAGAGTAGCACAGTGTAGTGCTCATGGCTCTCTCAAAAGACAATAACTAATGGTTTATGCAACAGCTTTATAGAGTAATCCTGATGGTCAATACATGTGGATCAACTGCCACACAGGGCGGTAAACTTAGAAGATCAAACTGTGGGTTATAGAAAGATCTATGGCCATTCATGTGGTCATTGCAGAAAACATAATAACATATGATGAGTCCTGTGACAAAATCATTGTCTACCAGTGATATGTATGACTCCTGAGCTAAAATATTTAGTTAGTGTAACAGATGTGCATGTGCAATTAGATGTTGGTGTGCATATCACCATATTTTCCATAAGGAGGATTGCTGTTTTCATTAAGTATAATAGGATTCACAATTTTCTTTACTATTGCTTATTTTACATATGATTGTAGTGGTTGTGTCAAGTTAGAAATTAGAGACAGATGGTGGACAAGCACAAAGCAAAAAATGCTGCAAGTGCAGGGTTGTGCATTGTGTTTGAAAGGGTTACAAACTGTTATAAATAGAACAAAAGCTTCAGTTGTAGGGCTGTATTCACAGATCTGTTTTTGCGTGGAACTTTATTTGTTGGATTTACGCACGAAACTCTGCGAACTCTGCAAACCCTGTGTCACTTTGGGAGCCTGATCCCTCCCCAACATGGCCGCTGCACACTGTTCAAATGACAGGTGTGTCTTAATATAGACCTGAGTACACATATAGCAGATGGATAGGGACTCACCTAAAGGAGGTACCTTGGGCAGGTGAGCTTAACCCAATATAGCTATATTGTGAACTAAACCTCCTTTTTATGTATGTTCTTACACATAGTGTTATATAATGTTTGCTTGGAGCACCAAACTTTAGGATGACTCCAGGCAAATGTTTATATTTTTATAACACAGTAAAGGGTATATATAGGCACATATAGGATGCCCAGAGTTTATGACAAAATAAGGCCTTAAGCCTAGTGGATGGTCTTTTAGCAGTTAAGCGATTAAAGAAAACAAATACAAATACACACTAACCAGAAATAAAGTGTAACTTCACATGCAATTCATTTTGTGTCATCTTTACGTTTCAGCAGAGGGTAATTTATATTCTTCTGTACTATCGGAAAAAAGAAAAATGTTGACAAGTCTATCATATAGTGATTAATACTTTATATGATGAATTATTTTTGGGGCAGTATGAAGCTAGATTTATGTTAAGAGGAGCCTGGCTCATTCACATTTCTCATGATGCCAGTATTCATTTTATTGTGTTACTTGTGATGATTCCATTTTAGGTGAGTTCTCTCTTGACAGTATGAAGAAAGGATTTAGTTATTACATTTATTATTTCTTTCAAACAGCAAATATTAATCTTAGATGTCTGGAGAGAGCCATCAAAGAAGCCGTGTTTCCTTTTCTAATCCTACAATTGTTTTTCTATCCTGGTTGAAAATACACCACAGGCAATATTTTAGCTTTTGTATGGAGATGTGTTAGAGAACTGACAAATTATGTCACATTGTATGATGCCATTTAGGTCAATTATGTGGTAATTGTTTCACTTAAGTAGTTAGGTGTTTTTATGTTTTATCTCTTGGGGAGATGTTTGATGGGACTTTTGATCCACTATATATTAATTGCCATGTATACACTCCAATATTGCCTACTGAAAGCAGTAAATTATTTCTTGCTGCTACTCAATATTATTGCCCAAGTTCTAACTAGTTATTTAAGTTGTAATGATGATTTTTTTTTTATATCCCACATAATGAGGTTTCTTCTGTTTTTAGAAATCTGTCCCACCTTTTACAGCACTTTCTGATAATTGTTATAATTTATTTTTTATATCATATGTATGATATTTGATATAATTAAGGTGGCAATACACTAGAGTGATTATTAGTCCAATCATCCAATTATCAGGAGATGGGACCAATAATAGCTGTAATGAGTAGACAAGATTTTTAAATTACATTATTATGACTATACAAGCTGATAATTAGAGAGTGAGTGACATGGAGAAACTCTGAGCAGGAGGTGGATGTAGCCAACACACTGACCTGATAGTTACTGGCTCAGGTCTCACTGCTTGTCAGGAGGAATATAGGCTGAGTGCATGGGGGTCATTTTTCGCTGACCTGAGAACTAGCCAATCATCTGCACAGTCCTTTTAACAATCTCGGCAGCCTGTCCTCATCAGACTCTGTAGGTTTCCCGGGGGTTAATATTTGTAGGTCACAGCAGCTGACATTGGCAAATTTTGCCAAGTGAGAAAGGATCGTATTCACACTTAAGAGTGGGTTAGGTGCAGATAGAACCACACTCAACTCACCCGTCCTTACCCCGTCCCACCTCCGTTTTTAGGAACTGTATGGCACTTTAGAGTGCCATAGGGCTTCCTTAAGTAACCATTCGTATTTCCCTTATCAAGAGATCCCTCCGCCCTTTCCAGCTAATCTAAATCCCTTCCCCTTCTAACTAAAACCTCTCCGAAGTGGCATTAGCACGCCTCCTTTTGCCTAAACTCCGTGCGGTCTTTAAAGAGTCACTCTAAGTACCTAACTAGTATGTATATTGCATAAAAGACCTACTACGCATGCGTAGCAGGTCATTTCGGGAGATTGCCCACTTAAGAAGCCAGAGCTTCTTAAGTGTGAATCCAGTCCAAAGATCCCATATATCTGGAAACCTGGAGTCACTGATAATTATAGCAAATGGCCATATGATTATGTGATGCTATATCAGACCAAATAATCTGAGATGCACTTCACTTTCAACTTTTCTTTATTACAGGACCTCTTATCCCAGTTACACAGACACATCAAGAAAAACAAAAGAGCTGGTAAAATGCTTCTCTCGTTGATCTAGTAAGATCCTCTATGGCCATGACACTTATATACTGGTTTTTAACATCACAGACATGTCAGACATTAAATCATTGAAACCCATATATTATAAGGCTTTCATATTATACAATAATTTTTTTAATTCTTACAAATTCTAAATTTAGAAAACATCTTTAACCTCTGTGTTTCTGAGCCTGCTGATCTGCACTATTATACGTGACACATGTGTTTCTTGAGTTGATAACTTTTTAGAAGATGCACTTTGCATCTCTTAAGATTTGTGTTTGTTGGAAAGAATGGCATTTTATAGAACTTTAACCTGGCATCAAGCATAATTGGCAAAATGTAGTGATTGCAAGATGTTGTAGACCCTTTGGCTCTGGCAAAAGTGAGAAAAGAACTTGATTATTTTTATTATTAATATTATTGTTTATTTATATAGACCAAAGCGGTGCTCGAAGTGGGCCAGTATAAGGCGGTATGGCATACCGCCACTTCTGTGAGCCAACTCTGAATATGAATACAGCTGCTCATAGAATTATAAGATTCTATGGGCCTCATTTACTAAGGTCGATTTTGGCAAAATCACCCAAAGTCCCGGGACTTTAGCTGTTTTTTCACATCGTTGTATTTGCTAAAGCCAAAGTCCTGGGACTTTGGGCTTTTTCACCATCAAATCGACATACATCGCTCTACCCTCCCATACCCAATTTTTTTAATGTAAAAGATAGAACACGGTTGGTTCACTAAAGGTGATTTGACTAAATTGCCTCTAGTGCGACGTTTGAGGGCTTGAAAAAAACGCGCCTCCCATCAGCTGCGTTTTAAGAAGTAAGGGGGCCCTTGTGCAGGATTTTCACATAGCACCCCTCCCTTCCCTTACCTGAGACAGGACTGTCCTGATTCGCGGGCCAAAAAGGGGTGGGGCTTACAGCGGCGATAAGCCCACCCCTTTTTCGCCCTGCGAATCGGGACAGTCCCACCGCAGGGGGAGAAGGACTAATTTGGCATCTATTTCTTCCCTCCGGAAGATCTTAGAGGGAAGAAATAGATGCTGAATGGCCCCACTTCCCCTGCCAACCCAGAGTGCAGGATGCATTTCACAGGGCCCCCTGTTCTGAAGGGAACATGTGCACTACAACTGCACCAATTATAGATAAGCCTATGCGAGGCGCTTTCCTAGAAAGCGCCTCACATTTTAATGAAAAAACGTGTTTTTAATGTACACGTAAAAATAGGGGGTATACCACTTTAAAAGCGCTAAAAAAAACCTGCAGCAATATCCCACTAAGTGAAAGGGTCCAACCTTCCAAGGAAACAAGACAAAAAATAGGATATAATGGGAAAAAGTGGAACAGTGTGACAACAATTGAATATGTAAATGAATAACTATTATTGATATTTGTAAGTCAATTAAATGGTAAACATAGCGGCATATAGGGACAGAGGACACATGTTAAATAGTCATTTTCCCAGAGAGTTGAGATGGGTAAAAGTTGTAAATTCAAAGTAGACTTTCCATATTTCGTCCAGGTACATATAAGTCAAAGGAGAGAAATATTTGTGTAAGTACAGTAGATGGGTAATAAATAAGTGACCACTTTGCCTGAATTCAAATGTTTTACTAAATCAAATCAAAGCATAGCATAAAAATCACGTACAATAAAACCACATACATAAAACATAATTAAAAAGCACGAGTCCTTTAGGAACGCTCCTACCCCAGAGTGTGTTTTTAAAGTGTTTTTCTCTTAGTAAAAAAGACTAGCTGCATTTTCCTATCACTTATCCTGCCGACGCATATACTACTATAAGGAAAAGCATGCCTATGTGTTTGTGGCCATGTTAAGCCTTATAGTAGTGTAAGCAGCAGCCTGATAAGTGATAGAAATGTCCCTGCAAATGTGTTGTGTCCATGAAAAATGTAAAAAAGTACACACATAAACCTTGCAATATTAAATGACCTAATCCTACAGTTAACCCCTGACTAAAATGTGTAGAAAATGTCCCTTAGTGTGTCACTAGCTTAATAAGGTGGCCACCATAAAAAAATGCCCCCTAAAGTGTATATTGCATGAATATAGAGAGGGGGGCAATAACTTGAGGGGAAAATAACGCTGACAGGACACAAATAAAGAGAGGGCAATAAGGCCGTCTGGGCACACAAAAGGAGGGGCAAGAAGGCTGACCGGACATAGGAGTTGGGGCAATTAGGCTGGCTGGACACACATAAAGAAGGGGCTATAAGACTGGCTGTACACAATGAGGGGGCAATAAGACTGTTTGGACACACAGAAAGTGAGGACAACAAGGTTGACTGGACACAAATAAAGAGGGAAAAATAAGGCTGGCTGGACACAGAAGGAAGGGGGCAATAAGGCTGGCTGGGCAAACAAAAGGAGGGGCAATAATGATGGTTGGATAAACAAACAGAAGGAGGGGACAATAAGGGTGACTGGACATAAATAAAGAGGGAGCAATAAGGCTGGCTGTACAAAGAAGGAGGCAATAAGGCTGGCTGGGCACACAAAGGGCCTGATCCAGACCTACGACCGCAATCGCCCGCGAGCGTAGCGTACGTTCGCCCGGGCATATAAACTTTCATGCCCATAACACTCCCATTGATTGTACCTGCTTACGGCGGCTGAACCCTACCCTAAGATTTTCCAGCGTACGTGCGAATTTTCGTACCGATACGCTGGTCGTACTGGGCTTAGCACGCCCATACTGTACAATTTAAATGGCTATCCCCGCCTCTGTGCTGTGTAGTAAGCGTCCAGACTATCGTCGTACAAAACGCACGCCCCTTGAGCGAAAAATACGCTGAAAATATGCTCGCTATGCGCTCAAGTCCTTCGGTCGACCGGAAGTTGTCATACTGCACATGCGTAGTGCGTTTTTTTTCACGAATTTTCGCTTACAATCGGTGTACGATCACTTGCGGCCGTAGCTCTGGATCAGGCCCAAAAAGAGGGGTAATAATGCTGGTTGGACAAACAGAAGGAGGCGACAATAAGGCTGACTGGACACTCATAAAGAGGGGGGCAATAAGGCTGGGTGGACACTCATAAAAAGGGTGCAGTAAGGCTGGCTGGGCACAAAAAAAAGGGGCAATAAGGTTGGTTGGACTCGTCCGCCCCAAGAAACGGCCCTGTGGAGGAGCTATTATTGTTTATCCCTAGTGGTAACCAGATCATTTAATTAAACATGAAGCATTCAGTGTAGAAATCATGACCCACATGACATATACACAATGGGGTAGATCCAGAACTACGTTTGCCATACGTTTATTCGTGTAGCGTATTTTCATGTGCGTATATTCTATACACTCCCCTAGGCACACCCCTTGAATGTACGTATTTTGTTAAGATACGCTTTCCTTAACTATTTCCAACGTAACCGCAGTCATACGCACATGTATGTATGGGCTAGACGAATTTACGCAGCTAAGCACGCCAATACTGTACACTTTAAATACAACCCCCCGCCTACTTCACGTATTTCGCACGTATTTTGTTGAAACGTAAAATTGGCACGCCCACACGTAAGTATTTACGTG
>WWET01003568.1:52532-67098 GCA_011038615.1 Limnodynastes dumerilii
GGGCGTGCTTAGCTGCGTAAATTCGTCTAGCCCATACGTACGTGTGCGTATGACAGCGGTTACGTTGGAAAAAGTTAAGGTAGGGTTTGAAAAGCGGATCTTGACAAAATACGTCCGTGCAAGGGGTGTGCCGAGGGGAGTGTAGCGAATTTACGGGCACGAAAATACGCTCCACGAATAAACGTACGGCACACGTAGTCCTGGATCTACCCCAATGTACTTAAAAACAGGGAGACGGGTTAGGTGCAGAACGGGTGAGTTAGGAGCAGATCTATCTGCACCTAGCTCACTTTTTATGTGTGAATACGGCCCATTACTGCTATTTATGTCTTTGTTTTTCCCTAATTCTGTCAGGTGGAAGAGGTGAAGAAGATGAAAACCGGTGACCCCCTGGACAGATCCACAGACCATGGGCCCCAAAACCACAAGGCCCACTTAGATAAGCTGGTGGAGTATTGTCAGACCGGCGTGACGGAGGGGGCCACACTTGTATGTGGCGGGAAACAGGTTCCAAGACCAGGTGAGGGGAATACTTATCATACAGGGAGGTGCACAGCTATCAGGGCCTGACACAGTCACATAGAAAATAATGATCGGCAGGTGGGTAAAACCGAAAGTAAATAAATGGAGGTTTAAGTCCAGGGGCCAGATTTACTAAGCTGCGGGAAAGCAAAAGAGATGTTGCCCATAGCAACCAATCAGATTCTAGCTCTCATTTTGCTACATGCTAGAGAATGTCAGCTAGAATCTGATTGGTTGCTATGGGCAACATCTCTACTCTTCCAAACTTGCAGCTTAGTAAATCTGTCCCACAGTCTCTTCCCTGGAAATCCAAGTGTGAATGCAGGGTTCTACAGTGTAATGTATGCTGACAATGGTGATTCTGCTTCCTGCAAACACCTCAGTAATGAAGCGAATGAAGTAATAATAGAGACACAAATGTAAAATCTATCGCTTACCTTTAGCGTTGCGTTCGCATTTCAACGTTCGTGTTACAAGCAAAGGGACTCACGAAAGCGATTCATTCAACTGTGAATACGGCCCTGAGCTACTACCATAAAATAGTACTTTATTTATGAATGAAGCCAGTTAATAGATGAATGACATGTTAATAATAAGCATTTTCCTGTATATTTACATTATCATTATTAAGTCTTTTTTTTGTCCGTTTACTTTTTCAGGATTTTTCTTTGAGCCGACAATTTTCACAGATGTCGTTGACGATACGTTTATAGCGAAAGAAGAGTCTTTTGGACCTGTAATGATCATATCCAAGTTTAAAGATGGGTAAGAGAGAGGAGACTGGTTATTAACATATCAATACAGAACAGACCCGTACATACATCAAGTGTTCTGCAGCTCCCAAAGCAAAGCAAAGCATTCTGGGAAATCAACACCTGGAGTGCGGCAGATTGCTAAAGGAATACAGGAAGATGGGGGGGGGGTAAGAGGGCAGTGGACCTTGTCCACAAGAGCTAACAATCTAGGTCTTGTTTCTGTAACAGAGTGAAAGACCAGTCAGATGCTGGGTGTATAGGGAGAGGAATCAGTAGCAGAGAGAGAAGTAGTGATGTCACTTTATGGACCATATTCAATTAGCCGCGATGACGGGAAAAAGTATGCGCTGTGCTTTTTTCCGTCATATATGGTATGAAAAATACCTCTATGGGGTGCGCATAAAAGTCACCCCAAAAAATTTCACGGAATTAGCTTCGCACCACAAAATACGCTGCTGCAAAGCTAATTGAATCTGGCCCTATAGGTCATTGGTGCGGCCTCACCTGGAATACTGGGGTCAGGTCTTTAGGTCGTATCTCCATAAGGACATCAATACATTAGAGACTGTGCAAAGAAGAGCAACTACAATGGTGCATGGCCTGTGTCACACACCATACAGAGACAGACTAGAGGAAGTGACATATATAGCTTGGAGCAGAGAAGAGCTACTAAAATGGTGCATGGCCTGTGTCACACACCATACAGAGAGACTAGAGGAAGTAACATGTATAGCTTGGAGCAGAGAAGGGCCAGGGGGAATTTGATAGCATATATCAAGGGGTGTGACCAGCTAGAGGAGGGGGCATTATTCAGAGGAAGATGTGTAATAGAACACGAGGACATGTGGGTGGGAGATTCAAAGGAAATGTGCAGTAAAATGACTTCACCGATAAGTGGAATAACCTCCAATCTGAGGTGGTTGAAGGTATTACAGAAGAACAATTTAAACCTGCTTGGAATAAATATAAAGATATACTAAATTGCAAATTACATCTAGGGTAAAATAGGATCTATGGTCAATATGAATTAAATAAAGTTGAGTGTCACCTTCCGCCCCTGGAAGGGTACATTGCATGGTGACATTAATAAGTATTTGTTGCACATAAAGCAATGGTAAACAATCAAGCCTAATTTTCCAGAGGGCAGTAATATGTCGGCTGATTGGACAGCTCTTTGGCCTGGTGTGGTAATAGGAGGATAAGCTGGGCACACATTACATATAAATTCATCAGATGTGATATCTTGAAGGATTTTACCATCACTCTGATTGGTGAATGTCCAGAGCCATCCACCAATCAGCGTGCTGCAAACTGCTTGACTGGCCGCTGTCAGAGATGCAGACTGGGTCCCATTATAGAACTATCACTGGTTACACACTAATACGATATCAGTCCAAACGCTTGTTTATCATGTGATCGGTGCGTGGACCCGGCTTCTGATGTAACACCGATGTTGCGTCTCTGTGTTTCAGTGATGTTGACGGGGTTCTGGCGAGGGCCAATGACACGGAGTTTGGTCTCGCTTCTGGCGTCTTTACCAAGGACATCAGCAAAGCGCTATACGTCAGCGAGAAGCTCCAGGCCGGAACGGTTTTCATTAACACCTACAATAAAACCGATGTCGCCGCTCCGTTTGGGGGCTACAAGCAGTCTGGATTTGGGAAGGATTTGGGTAAGAATTTGATTAATTAGAATATTAATTTGAGTCGTACGGACATAAAGGAGTGTGTTTAATGGAACGTCTGTAGAGGGAAATTCATCCAATCAGATCAAGTGAATCCAATCAGAGTTCAGCGCTCATTTCATAGCATATACTGGATTACATAACTAGAATCTGATTGGTCCCTATGGGAAATCCTCACTATGGGCCTGATCCAGACCGATGCCCACGAGCGTAGCGTATGATCGCCCGGGCGTATAAACTTTCACGCCCATGACACTCCCATTGATTGTACCGACTTACGGCGGCTGAACCATACCCTAACTCTTTCAAGCGTCCGTGCGAATTTTCGTACCGATACGCTGGTCGTACGGGGCGGGGCACGCCTATACTGTACAATTTAAATG
The DNA here is from genome assembly GCA_011038615.1 of Limnodynastes dumerilii. Taxonomy (NCBI): domain Eukaryota; kingdom Metazoa; phylum Chordata; class Amphibia; order Anura; family Limnodynastidae; genus Limnodynastes; species Limnodynastes dumerilii. Next base: position 55,877 of record WWET01003568.1, read on the forward strand.
GCTATCCCCACCTCTGGGTAGTAACTCGAGCATCCGGACTATCGTCGTACAAAACGCACGCCCCTTGGGCGAAAAATACGCTCAACGTAAGGACTATCGTCGTACAAAACGCACGCCCCTTGTGCGAAAAATACGCTCGCTATACGCTCATGTCCTTCGGACGACCGGAAATTGTCATACTGCACATGCGCAGTGCGTTTTTTAGCCCGGTTTTACACTCCCGAACGGCGTACGATCGCTTGCGGCCATAGGTCTGGTTCAGGCCCTATGATCTTATTAAGAAACATCATTACATAAATCCCTAAAATTACAAAAAAGAAAGGACCAGTAGTCAGAAAGCATAGGCTGGTAGTCACTCAAGGAGCCAGATTTACTAAGCTGCGGGAATGGAAAAGTGGAGATGTTGCCCATAGCAACCAATCAGATTCTAGCTGACATTCTCTAGTGTGTAATAGGAAAGTGAGAGCTAGAATCTGATTGGTCGCTATAGGCAACATCTCCACTTTCCCTTAGCTTAGTAAATTTAGCCCCTGGTATTGTAACACTACAGCTCCCAGCATGCTCCCAACACTATAGGCATAGCTGATACCTGGCAAAGAATGATGGGACATGTAGTTTTACAACATCTGGAGAGCCACAGGTTAATGAGCCTGATACAGGAAAATACTTCATTATAAAATGGAAAATAAAAGCAATCATAATATGCCTAGATTTAGTGGTTGCTAATCTTTGTTAACAATAAGTACTAAGGCCACACAAAACAGCAATAATGTACATAAACTACTAAAATATAATGTATTTTGTTGTAATTATATTAATGTAATATATATATATATATTTTATCATTTATACTGATATCTTGAAACATGGCGCCACCAGCTGGTTATAAAGATGTACTGCAATAAGGTGTTTTAAACCTGTCTCCATTTTTGTTTCAGGTGAAGAAGCTTTAAATGAATATCTTAAGACTAAAGCAGTCACTATAGAGTACTAAGATCACCCCTCTGGGTTAGATATTCATCTACTGGCTCCGCTGTACAGATCATCTGCTGAGTCTCATCCATTCTTTAAATGTTTTTTCTTTTTGTAAAATTTGTATTAAAATGAATAAATGAAGCTTGTGGACTTCATTTATAAATTGTAGTTCCTTGTGTGTAGGATTGGGGTAGATACCCAGAGCCTCGGTATATGCAGGAAATGGGGTGCAACAATATGGGAGGTCAAAGGGTATTAACGCTTTAACCTCCAACCAACAATGCATTCTCGGTTCTGGGTGTGGTTAATCTTACTGGTTAAAAGACATTAAAAAAAAAAATTATAAAAAAAAAAGAATGATAAATTGGTTTCATTACATGCATCAAATTCAGCGGCCAGCCTCTGTATATAGTAAGAAAATGAGATGAGCGTTGTCATGATGAATGTCTGAGGTTTTCTATGGTGTTAAAGTTATCCAGGTTAATAAATGACTCAAAGGAAGGACATTCAATATATCATTCTGAATGTTGTCTTGTCCACCTGCAGTACTGGTGCTGGTTCCAATAGGTGGCGCCCCCACACTACACAGGCAAATACTAAAATCTGATCATTTTTTCCTCCGGACTGTGGTTGCTGTGGTGCTGGGGCACTTGCAAAGGAGCCCTGTCACCTCTACTGACATCCATATTAAAACCCCCTCTGCATATAGGAAAAAAATTACTTTTAGAGAAAAAGGTTGCGGAATTTCAACAAAAGGATTTACAGAATAGACAGAGTGGGAGGGACAGCCGGTACAAATGATCCCACCGAAATTACGTGTACTTGCGCAAGTGCTCCGGTTTGGATTGGAATCATTTACAAGACCATGGACCGGATTCACAATTAAGAGTGTTTTACGTGCGTTCGTAATGAATGCGTGCGTTCGTATAATTTAGTAACGTTTCTGAAATGATGCGTAAATTATTTTAAAACGCCCACTAATTGTACGTATATGTTTGTGAACGTAATTCGAACGTATTTATCCGCTACTTATATCCCAAATTGCAGTGTTTACATTTTCTGAAAGCAACCTTAACTTGAACGTTCGCATTTGTATCGTAAATGTAACGTTCGCAAATGCAACCGCACGTTAACATCATTACCACTTTCGTGTATTTACATTCCGTGTGCCGTCTACTCATTATTATTCCGTACGACATATTTCACACGTACGCATTTCCAAACGTACGCATTTCAGATACGCATCGGATTACTTACGTTCCGTAATTTTTTTGTGTGCGCTTGCGTACTACATGTTTTTTCATCTATATACGCTTTTTGCGTGCGTATCTTTTAAAACGTTATTAATTGTGAATCCGGTCCCATGTCCTTACTGTAAATGTAGACCCACCAACATGACCCATTCCACTAGATACAAAATACCCTGTTCCTGAGCTTCCAACAATCTGTGACTATGGTAACCACCTGTTTTTCAAACATCAGTTCATCCATTAAAGCCAGATGAGTGACAGTTGGAAGCTCAGGAGCGGAGTATTGTGTACCTAGTGGAGAGGGTAAAGGGCTCTATAAATGGGCTGTTATTCCACAGCTCACCTTCCTATAATACCGCTCTAAATGCAGACGACCGAAGTCGTTTATTGTGTCCTCATCTGAAGTTATCCATTGCGCTGCTTTACGTAGAACTTTTATTTATTAATTAACAGGCTTTTATATAGCGCTATCAAACTATCAGAGTATTTCACATTCACATCAATCCCTGTCCCATTGGAGCTACATTCTAGGTTCCCAAACACATACACACACACACACACACACACACACAGACATTAGGGCTAATTTATTCAGCAGCCAATTAACCTACCAGCATGTTTTTTGGAGTGTGGGAGGAAACTGGAGCACCCAGAGGAAACCCACACAGACACAGGGAGAACATACACACTCCACACAAATAAGGCCTAGTCTGGGAATCCAACTCAGCTCTGTGAAACAAGTGCTACTCACTGAGCCACCATACTGCCCACATTTAGTTGTTTGGTAAGATGAAAACACAAAATAACAGCCGACTTCTTAAAGAGGCACAAAGTAACACGTTCAGTAAAATTGTTTTATTGTAAACAAATAGCATCAGATTTAAATAAAAATAATATATTTCCTTATAAATCCGTTGCAGAGTTTGTCGCTGAGACTGTCTTGCTGATAAATATTCCATGTACATCGTGTGAAGGAGTCTTTATTGTATGCGGCTGGTAAAAAAAACACATGAATTCTTGTATTGCTTTTTATTTAAGTGCAAAAACGAGAGGTTTGTCCGCTCAGTCGCCCTGCTCAGACTCCGTCTCCGAGAGTAACCAGACGAGCCGGAAACAGGCAGCGAGGAAGCCGGTCCCAAGAAGGTCTCCGAGCGCCGTGAGGTAGGGGATGGAGAAATTATCTGGGTCCAGGCCTCTCCTCCACACAAAGCGAACAATGAGGTCGGTGATGTATAACAAGATGCTAACCTGGAATATTAACACAGCAGAGTCAATGCACTAACAAGGAAAAAACAGGTTGTCTATGCCCCTCCCACCTCTGAGCTTCCCATTGGCCTAAATATAAAGGGGAGGAGCATCGACAACCAATCAGTTTGGTCTCAAAGTACTGAGCAGGAGGAGTAAAGAGTCTAGAATCATTACAGTCATCGTGCGATTCTACGCAGAAAGTGACGGCAGATAAGAGCCACACGGCCCATCCGGTCTGCCTAGTAATAGGTTGTCTATGCTCCTCCTCTTTGAACTTCCAATTCAGTTGCAGAAAAAGGGGAGGAGCATCGACAACCAATCAGCTTGTTTTAAAAGTACTGGGTGAACGAAGTAAAGGAAAGTGACGCCATCAAAACTCACTGAAGAGCAAACTGAGCTCACATCGAAATATTGCGGCACATTTTGCAATGCACGGTGCACGGCGAAAAAAATAGCCTTCCGCAAATGAGAGAAAAACAGACGTATGACGCTGATATTGGGCCAAGGACAGTATGAAAGCGATTGCGTCACTTATTTCTGAGTCTGAGAGGAAAAATGCACAATTTCTAAAAAGATGCGCAATTGCGTTCATGGTGCGTGTGTCTGCTTTAAACCTCAAATACACAAAATGGTCCCCAAATGTCCCCTATTTCACAGATTAATAAAAACGTGGCCCCTGCTGTCACACATTTGAGTAAATTCCACTTGGCCAATATGTCCCATAATCCTTTGCAGCTTCCCCTGTAAAAGCTCGTGTTACCTGTAATAGAGCCGCAACCATGTAGAAGGTGATGAACGAAGCGGTCAGGGAGGTGTGACCCCCTTGTAAGAAGTAGATCGTGTAGAGGAAGACGAGGTGTCCCGGCACTACAAGTACCAGCAATACCCGAGCGGATTTGGAATTAACGCCTGTGAATGAGAGAGAAGTCTGAGAGCTGGAAAGGTATAGGCCGAGAATCACAAATCTTGCAGAGGTTGTAAACCAATAAGAGCTTCACTGAGAGCTGCCCAGAGAGACGGTGATTTACGCGATAATTACATTGTGTCCTGTACTCTAATTGGACACCATACACATTATCCGGACCTTCCAAAGTAATAAATGGCTACACTAGTGGCACTACTATGTGGCTAAGGATCTACTGCCCCCTGGTGGCTAGCTCACACCAAAGACCTTTAGTACAGGTCTGGCCAAGAAGGGGTTATGAAACTACAAATCCCATTATGAATAACTAATTAAGGGCTGTGCTTATTCAGCTAGAGCATTCTGGGAATTGTAGTTTTAATTTTTTGCATGAAGCCCTCTGTGGGAGATTTGCAGTCTCTCCTGGGATACCGGAAGAACTGCCTAAATTTCAGGAGTCTCCCAGATATTCCGGGAAAGTCGGCAACCCTGGTATAGCCTAGCACAGATGCATTACTCTCGGGGACCCTCCTAGTAGAGTTCTCAACTGAAAATACATGATATATGACCCAATATAGAAACCACCAAAACATATATTCTCTGGCTTGTGGCTTATCATATATTTGCAAATGCAAATTGTCTCCTATTTCCCTGCATTGAGGCCTATGGAGGCGGCCATTTTCATGGAGACCAAGATGTAATCAGGTATCTATAACAACATGACTTCAAAAATGGAGACAGAAATGAAAAATACGCTTTGGTCTCTTGTTAATCAGCTGCAGTGTCACCTACTTATATATCTTCTATAAAACGGAAGAAGTCAGCTCCTATTCACACAATAACACTGTAGTATTTATTCACTGACAATATAATAATCAATAAATTCTGATGCCGCCATTATTACTAAAGGAATAGTTTTCCTAGTAGCACTATAAACGGCGTTGCACTATTACTACGCATGCGCAGTAATGCGAATTTTCTAGGATCTTAAATATACGCTCCTAAGTGCCGTGGAAATCGCATCTCTGAATCAGGCCCAAAGACCTTTAGTACAGGTCTGGCCAAGAAGGGGCTATGAAACTACAAATCCCATTATGAATAACTAATTAAGGGCTGTGCTTATTCAGCTAAAGCATTCTGGGAATTGTAGGTTTAATTTTTTGCATGAAGACCTCTGCAGGAGATTTGCAGTCTCTCCTGGGACACCGAAGGACCTGCCTAAATTTCAGGAGTCTCCCAGATATTCCGGGAAAGTCGGCAACCCTGGTATAGCCTAGCACAGATGCATTACCCTCGGGGACCCTCCTAGGAGAGTTCTCAACTGAAAATACATGATATATGACCCAATATAGAAACCACCAAAACATATATTCTCTGGCTTGTGGCTTATCATATATTTGCAAATGCAAATTGTCTCCTATTTCCCTGCATTGAGGCCTATGGAGGCGGCCATTTTCATGGAGACCAAGATGTAATCAGGTATCTATAACAACATGACTTCAAAAATGGAGACAGAAATGAAAAAGACACTTTGGTCTCTTGTTAGTCATCTCTATAGGGATTAAGAAGTCAGCGGATCCTATTCAGTCTCCACAATAACACTGAAAGGATTTATTCACTGACAATATATCAATCAATAAATACTGATGCCGCCATTGTTATAGAGAAATAGATTTCCTGGCAGCGCTAGACACACCCATGGGTGGAGCTATTCACAGGACACACCCCTTTGATGATGCAGGACACACCCCTTTGATGATGCAGGACACTCCCCTTAATGGTGCTATCACCATCTCCCTGCTATTCTTTTGTGGATTTGGTTTCATACCGGAAGAGAAGAACGTGGCGTAGGGGTTGGGCCAGTGTTGCCTCATCTTGTACGGCAGGACGCCCGGCATGCTCCAGAAGTGGAGGAAGGTAGAGATGCGACTTGCCTGGATGGCCACCAGATTCCCGGCCACTCCTGCCATGTAACAGACAATGACAATAAAAGCGCAGTGTAATGTAATCATGCCATCTGTCAGACGCTACACATTATAGCGGAGAACCGACACCACGCACCATTGATAACCGGCGTGAATACCGCTATCCCCTCGAATTTTGGGTCCGTTACCGTCTTGTCCAAGATCAAGCCACCGATACTGGGAGAGACCAAGAAACACATAAACAATGCACACATGACATAAGCTGGCCCCTCCCCTTATACAATGGCCCCACCCACATGCCACAGTGCCCAGAGCAAGGGTATGTTGCGGCGCCCTCTCCCGCATCCTGATTTGTGGGTGTGGCCAACGTCAAACGCACAACACTGCCAGAAGCAGATCGCTGTCAATGATTAAACAGGTACCGGACTCCAGCCAGCGCCCTCTGATTCTGGTTCGTCGCCCAGAGCTTATGCATCGCCTGAATCACCCTTTCTACGCCATTTGTCACATGACGACCCCCACAGATGATGGATAACAGCAACCCCAAACTGGCCCTGCCCACTTCTGTCACATGACATGTATTTCTAACCAGAATAGTCCAATAATAGTAGCAGGCCCTGCCCCTTATGAACTGGCCCTGCCCACTTGGGTCACCATATGTGAAAATGACTAGAATAAATAAAACTAGTAGGCCCCGCCCCTCATGAACAGACCCCTCCCTCTTGTCCTGTTTAATGCTGTCCCAGGGATGTCATTACCTGCTGATTGACATGGCCACAATGACCGGTTGCCACCCAGACTTCAGGACTTCAGCAATGGACGGGCTCTGCTTAGCCACAGCCACCCAGAGAGGGATCAAGATGATGAACACAACACAGATCATGGGGGAGATGTACTGGATGTCTGCAGGAGGAAGCAGAGGCTTGCAAAGGGCTCCATATAACAGTTATTATAATATTATATCATGCTCCTCATGAGCTTCACCAGAGCAACGTGCGGATTGGTGGATGCAAGCACAGGGGGCGGAGTCAGTGATGACCCACCAATGCCTGTGTTATCAGCAGTTGAAGCTGCACCATGACTAATGAGGTAGGAGGGGCTTCATTCGTACCAATGGACTTATAATGTGCGATCGCTATTAAATCTGGACACGGTCTGAAGTTTGGGATTATCAGTGTGAGGAGCATCGTTCCCAAGCTATAAAAGGTTTATTTATATACTGGAATAATATTTGCACCATATTAAAAATACAACACGGACGTTGCAACACAATCGCTCCGAGGAACACGGGCTGTGAGGATGGTCTGTGGCCTTCATTTGATTCTCAGCTTCTATTAAAGGTCTAGGTTATCCCTCTGCTGTGCTAGCTTCTACCACCTCTGCTGGGAGGCTATTCCCTGCATCCCCTCATCTTTCTTACCTATGTATCTGTAAAGGGTGCTGCTGACTCCGGCCAGCAGGGACAGCGTGATGAGATCCCCCAGGCTGGCCGCAATGGGCGTCGCTACGTTGTCCGGGTTTATTCCTAGTTTTCTAGATGCCACAATGACCCCGATCATCACCAGACCTAATGGAGGCAGAGACAGGAGAGTGACACTTACTGACAAATCCTCATTCATATGGCAGTGATTCATAATGGAAAATAAAACAGACAAGGGGTGGGGGGCCTGTAGAGATGGAGGAGGGGTCTGGAGAGATGGAGGAGGAGCCTGGAGAGATGGAGGAGGAGCCTGAAGAGATGGTGGAGGGAGCCTGAAGAGATGGAGGAGGAGCCTGAAGAGATGGAGAAGGAGCCTGGAGAGATGGAGGAGGAGCCTGGAGAGATGGAGGAGGGGGCCTGGAGAGATGGAGGAGGAGTCTGAAGAGATGGAGGAGGAGCCTGAAGAGATGGAGGAGGGGTCTGGAGAGATGGAGGAGGAGCCTGGAGAGATAGAGGAGCAGCCTGGAGAGATGGAGGAGGGGGCCTGAAGAGATGGAGGAGGAACCTTGAGAGATGAAGGAGGAGCCTGGAGAGATTGAGGAGGGGGCCTGAAGAGATGGAGGAGGAGTCTGAAGAGATGGAGGAGGAGTCTGAAGAGATGGAGGAGAAGTCTGAAGAGATGGAGGAGTGGGCCTGAAGAGATGGAGGAGGAGCCTGAAGAGATGGTGGAGGGGGCCTGAAGAGATGGAGGAGGAGCCTGGAGAGATGGAGGAGGAGCCTGGAGATATGGAGGAGTGGCCTGGAGAGATGGAGGAGGAGCCTGGAGAGATGGAGGAGGGGTCTGAAGAGATCGAGGAGAGGCCTTTAGAAATGGAGGAGAGGGCATAGAGAGACGAAGGAGGCGGCCTGGACAGATGGAGTAAAAGGCCTGATTAAATGGAATAAGTGGCCTGGGGAGCTGAAATAAAAGGCATGGGGGGTCTGGAGAGACTGATTCGAGGAGACTGGAGGGATGGACATATAGAGAAGGGGACCTGGAGAGAAAGAGGAAGGGCCAAAAGAGACAGAGGAGGGGCCAAAAGAGACAGAGGATAGATGAGATGTATGTCATTAGGTAACTTGCAATAAAGCTTTGATTGTTGCATAGACGTCCAGGTCCAGAAGTATTATATTTTAGAAGGAAGAAACCAAAGGGCTTCATTTATTATAAAAACAGAGAGATGCAATTATAACAACAATGTTTTCTCTATACTCTCTCACTCCAATTCAATCAATTAAAAATCACATTGTTCGGTATTTCATCTGGCTTAGGGGTGTCTGGAGAACATGATTGAGACACGAAGGAGCCTTCACCTGAGAAAATTTGGGAACCACTGCTATATGTAAAACGATTAATGCATGCAGTACTGCAGTGTTCCACAAGGTGGCACCATAACATTAAATAATGGTCAGAGTTGCACACAGGAGCTGCAGGTCTCACCCAAGGACAAGGCAGCAACGAATGCGGTGGTGACGCTGCTGGCGCACAGGACGGCCGCTTGGTCCAGTTCCACATAACCTTTAGACAGAGCACCTAAGATGACAGCAGCAATGGCAGCCAACAGCCCAACGACTGTGGCCTGAACCTGCAACAACACATTCACACACTGTACATTACAGAACAGGGTCACAGGCACAAACGCACAACACACACTGCTGCTGCCCCCTAGTGGAGAAACAGATATAAAGGAATAATATTGCCTTTTGGAGTTGGAAACAAGGTGAGGAAAGGTGGCATAATCATGTGACCTGGAGACATGACTGTGCGCTATAATCATGTGACCTGGAGACATGACTGTGCGCTATAATCATGTGACCTGGAGACACTACTATGTGGTGTAATCATGTGATCTGGAGACATTATTGTGCGCTATAATCATGTGACCTGGAGACATTACTGTGCGCTATAATCATATGACCTGGGAACATTACTATATGGTGTAATCATGTGATCTGGGGACATTAATGTGAGACATAATCATGTGACCTGGAGACATTACTGTGAGGCATAATCATGTGACCTGGAGACATTACTGTGCGTTATAATCATGTGACCTGGAGACATTACTGTGTGCTATAATCATGTGACCTGGGGACATTACTATGTGGTGTAATCATGTAACCTGGAGACATTACTGTGAGGCATGATCATGTGACCTGGAGACATTACTGTGAGGCATGATCATGTGACCTGGAGACATAATGTGACCTGGGGACATTACTCTGTTGTGTAATCATGTGATCGAGAACATTACTCTGTGGTATCATGTGGCTTGGGGATACTATGGTGTGGTATAATCACGTGGCTTGGGCACACTATGGTGTGGTAAGATCATGTGACTTGGATACATTACTGCATGATGTAATCATGTGACCTGGGGACATTATTGTGTGTTATGGCATAATCATGTGACCGGGGCACATTACTATTTGGCATAATCATGTGAACTGGGGACATTACTGTATGGCATAGTCATGAAGAGTTGGTACTTTGTAAGTGACCTCTAGTGGAAGCAGCCATTTTGTGGCTATTAACAATCCAGCAGAACCTGTGACATCGCTTAGTGTCACATGATGTCACTAGTATCCAGTCAGTGGAAATGGCTGCCCCCACAGAGCTCGTGCACTGTAATGCAGAGCGGCTGTCTTGTACTATTAAAGGAAGTCACATAAAAGTTACACTGACCTGAATTAATGCCAGATTGCTGACGGCCATCTTCCACCTCTCGCCAGCATCATCCATCTGACCTGTGTTTGCCTGTGAACATAGAAAATGCAAAGGATTCTGGGAAGGTGAAACAAGATTTATGTTGTACAAGAATAAAGCCATTTCTACAGCAATAACTTTATTGTCCGTACGGAAAAGAGGGTAGATGTGTGTCTAACAAAAGCATTCATACACGATACTAGAAGTCTATGCAGCTTCACATCCACTAGAATGACTGATGTGTAACTAAGATGGGATTTAGAAGTGTAAAACTATAAGATGAAAAACAAAAAAAAACCTGAAATCTGATTGGATGGCTGGCAGCGTAATGTGTACTGTGTAATGTATAATATGTACTGTGTAATGTTTAATGTATAATATGTACTGTGTAATGTATAATATGTACTGTGTAATGTATAATATGTACTTTGTAATATGTACTGTGTAATATGTACTGTGTAATGTATAATATGTACTGTGTAATATGTACTGTGTAATGTATAATATGTACTGTGTAATATGTACTGTGTAATATGTACTGTGTAATGTATAATATGTACTGTGTAATATGTACTGTGTAATGTATAATATGTATTGTATAATGTATAATATATACTGTGTAATGTGTAATATGTACTGTGTAATATGTACTGTGTAATGTTTAATGTATAATATGTACTGTGTAATGTATAATATGTACTGTGTAATATGTACTGTGTAATGTATAATATGTACTGTGTAATATGTACTGTGTAAT
>WWET01003568.1:96937-108824 GCA_011038615.1 Limnodynastes dumerilii
TGTTATTGGGAAAACATGTTAAAAATAGAGTGTGGCACGTTTGCAGAAGCGGCCAGTTATAGACAAGATTTACAGGAGAGCGGATTGGACCCTCTCTAGATTTCTGTACAGTTGCCACTGCTCTGGGACTCTCTGTGTGATTTATTCACTGACAATATCACGATCAATAAATACTGACGCCACCATTTTTATTTCCTTATCTGTGTGGAGTGTGTATGTTCTCCCTGTGACTGCGTGGGTTTCCTCCGGGTGCTTCGGTTTCCTCCTACACTCCAAAAACATGCTGGTAGGTAAACTGGCAGCTGAATAAATGAATCCTAGTCTGTGTGTATGTGTTAGGAACCTTAAAATGCAGCTGATAGTGCTATATAATAACCTGTTAATAAATAAAATAATGGGAGCTAGTTTTCCTGACAGCGCTAGACACATCCATAGGTGGAGCTATTCTTTAGACACACCCCTTTGGTGATACAGGACACACCCCTTTGGTGCAGCCCCTTGATAGTGCTATCACAATCTCCGATACTCATAAAGTTGTTTGTATGTCCTCTGGGTTCTGCATATTTCTTCCACACACAAAATAAATATTTGTAGGTTAAATGTCTTCTGTAGAAACAGCCCTTATTGTGTACATGGCAGGGAATATGCATTGAAGGCCAATAATGTCTTGTTTAGTCCTAAGATAATTCTTATTTTCCTGTGTCGGGTCTCTGACCTGAGCATTAGTGGGGGGATCCGATGGCAGGTTCCTGTTGCATCCAAGCATCACGCGCTTCACTAACCACTACTCACTCACGCATGCACAGACTTCCAACCAGGAGGTGGAACAGAACAAGCTTGGGCGCCATTCAGGAGGGGCGGGGCTGGGGGAGGAGCTGCATGGGAGGGGGTGTGGTCATCTGGCAATAGAAGCTGTCAGAGGTTGACAGATTAAAACAGCGCTCGGCTCTCTGTGTAGGAGTTCCGAGCGCTGTTATAAATATATTGCGAGGGGCAGAGCGCTGTTATAAATATATTGCGCTGTTTTAGCAGTGAGTCTCTGACAGCTGCCACGGCCCTCTCTATATTGTATTGCACTATGGTCAGATTTTATACAATAGAAATACAAAAGGGGTTATAATTATATTTTAGCTTTTCATAGTGTAAGTTTTACAGGATTCTTACCCTCCATCACAAAGATTCATCATGAAGTTACGAGGAATTGACAAATTTTAAACGTTAGGAAGGACTTCAGGCAGACCCGGCGACAGTACTCTTGGGGCCGGCACACTTATGTTATTGGGGGCCCCTATCCCTTCTCAGTAGTGTCTGCAGCAGTGGATAGCATTGATCCCTCTGAACCTCTGGGCCCATCCCAGCTGTCCCCCGGCCTACATGGTGGGATACCACACGGTGGTTATCTGAGGAAAATGTCATAGCCCTATTAATTTTCTAGAGATTTAGGGTTGCATTTGCTTATTATCGTGATTCTATTCCTATCCATATATATCTCCAGCCATATGGTTTTTAAGACTAGACCATTTTACCATCAGAGCGTTAACCAGGCATTAAGATATATAGCGACCAAGGTCTTGTTGTTTATAGTTGAATCTAATGCCTTATGGATGCAATGGAGAGATACCAGTTCTTGGCCAGCAGGGGGCAGTAAACCATTTCATTATGTGCTGAACACAAGCAATAGAGAAGTTTATAATTAGTTACAGACCCCCGTCCAAATTATTACTCTATAACTATAAAAAAATCACAGAGAGCCAAAAATCAGACAACTATTTCTAATTCCAGACTGAACAACCATGAATCGACCAGATCACAGACTGACGTTTCAATGCACATTAACATTGATGACAGAGCTTTTCTTCATGCCGCTGCCCAATCACACATTATTATACAGCAGCAGGGCATAAATGAAGACGATTTGTCAAACTTTGCCTTGCTGGGACATGTAATAAATCTTCTCCGGGATCTGACAAAGATGGGTGCAATTAATTACATATTTTTTTACATTTCCCTGGCTGCCAGTAAAATGGTCCGATAGTTAGAGAAATTCTAAATAGAGGACACGAGCTGTACCATATCGGAGAGTCAGTAACTTACAGGATCCCAAGCAGCATGGATTCCCAGGGGGGAGCCGACGCCAAACAAATATTACTGAATTCTTTACGTCTGGGTCACTAAAGACGCAGAGGGGGATTTGTAGATGTAGCAGACTGGATTCGGACCCCCCCTCACACGCCTTCCGTTCATGCGAGGATCTGTTATTACGGACGGAAGAGAAGATTGAACTCCCCTCTGTCATTCAGAGTTATGGTCGCCTTAACCTTAATGGCTGGGTCTGCTTATTGACATCCTATTTGCAATATCCGCATGGCAAACCCTGTCTCTCGTTGCGGGATCTTGCCTTGCGGAAAGCACAGTGCATCCCATTGGACGGATTTCCATGAGGAGAGCCGTCCGCAAGGCGATCCGTTGTGTAACCTCTGGCATGTGCATGTTACATGTGGCAAGCGGGTTGCGTGATGTCTTGTGTTATTACCTGTGAGTTCGGCCCAGCGTATCTTTGATCAAACGATGCAATATCCTTTCACGTGACTCGACTAGATCACGTGAAAGGATCTACTAAATCTATCGTCCTCAAGTACCACTAACAGAGCCTGTTTTCCAGGTCTCCTCGCTGGAGCACAGATGTGCTCATTACTGACCGACATATTTGAAAAGATCCACATGCGATTCTTATTATATCATGTGATTATAAGGAGACCTGGAGAACATGCACTGTTAAGCAGGGTACACACTGGGGCTTTTCAGCAGATAATCTTTTCAATCACACCATCAAAAAAGCGTTTCACCAGATATTTCCGCAGTGTGTACTGTCTACAGATCTCCTAATAGATACAGGACACACTTGCAAAAAGCAATAGATATCTTTCCATGGTTGATGGCATATTAGGAGCTCCAAAAGATCGCAGACTGTTTCAAGAGCTTTCTGAGTGTCTGTGGACAGTACACACTGGAGAGATATCTGCTGAAACGCTGTTTGGATTGTGTGATTGGAAAGATTATCTGCTGAAAAGCCCCAGTGTGTACTCTGCCTAAGTGGTACTTGAGGATGGTGTTAGGAACCTCTGTACTAGATCATTGCAGCATACACATGGAAAGACTGGTTTATTGTGTGATCTGCATGATAACAGGGTGAAACGCGTGCACTGTACCCAGCTTTGGCTCAAACTTGTGTGGATCACTCTTACACCACCCATTACTTTTGTAATGTTATAAGGAGAATGGATCAAGAAATTAGTAGACAGTGCTCGTAAGTCTCCGCAGTAGAAGTGAACTTAGGCAACGTGCGACCCTATATTCCGTGTCTAGTCCACACCCCTCACACGTATGGAACATCCATATCCCGGACCCTACCGTAAATGTTCCGCACGCACCCCACCTAAAACAGGGCTGGTGCATAAGGGAGGATTGCACGCAAGTGTTTAACCAAATCCTTACTGTATGATTTAAATACCTCCCCCTCACCCACCATCCACGCACACTGTACGCACAGGAGGTCATTGCACCACCACTGTCAGAAAGGCTTACTAGGCATAATCCATAATCGCTCGCAGTGCCTTCCGATGCAAAACCTCCATGTTCACGCACGCAGAGTACTCGTGCAGTCGTAATGGGACAATGGGCTGATGTACGGATACTGGACGCAGAAATACGCGCTCATTCTTGCAGTTTAATCTCCATGCTTACAATGCCATAAAGAGAATTTTTGAAAGAAAAAAAAAACAAACCGATCCATGAATTGTGCAAGGCAGGGGATCAGGAACCAAATGGCCTTGTTAAATTATATTTAATCATACAGATTGCTGTTTGAAAAGACTTCTCAGACAGAGAAACGGTGGAGGAGGAGACACATGTAAACATTACAGCACCCCTGATAAGAATAGAAAAATCCTATCATAAGCAGTTTAGTAGCTCAAGGTCATTGAAGTCACAAGTTTCATCCATTCATAAAATAAAGCAAATTCCAAATGCAAAGGTTTCTGCTTCCTCTTTTTTTTTATCCTCTTTTTAAAAGCCGCATCAGCTAATAAGCTACAATACCAAAGTGGCCGATTCCCGCAGCCGTATCTTTAACGCGTTTGCACAATAATAAGCAAGGCAAGAGCAGGAAATGTCAACGCAAGTCGTCACACCCTCTTCGCTACTAAAATTTCGACAGACTAGATAGTATTTGTAACAGATCTGCTTTCACAGTCACGGGTTTAGTCATTGTTCAATTATCCGAGTTCACAGCGCAGAAACGGTTTCAAAAATAAATAAAGTTTGGCTCCTTTATTTCCGCGTATCCTCGGACGAAAAGGCGCTTAAAAAGCTCCAGGCCTTGCTCACGCCCTCTCCTTACATACTCAGTTTCTTTGCAAATAATGTGGGATACTGTAGTTGAAGAGTAGAAAGTCCATCTTGTATAAGTTGAAGAGTTTTCGTTGGTAAAAATGGTTGACGCCCTTGAAGTAGCCGGCAGCCATCCCGTCTGTGGTCCGTGTGGTTTTGGAAGAGGTTGGAAACTTAATAGCGTCTCCTACCCCAATCAGCTGAAGGAGGTAATTAGCGTCCTCTTCAAGAGTTTCATATTTACCCACTACATCATACTGGACAATACATGGGTGGCATAGAGAATGGACCCGCTCCCAGTGCTCATTAAACGGCTCCTCTCTTTGGGTCTGTGGGTCCACCAAGTAGTAGAGGAACTCTTCAAAGGTGACGTCATCGCCCCGCTCAAGCGCATCGGCTGACGGGTCCCTACGATGACGCTCTATGATCTTGGTGCCGTATCGCTTGTGAAAGGCCGTGTTGTACGTACGGGTGAACTTGTTCCTATAAGCAGAAACCAGCCTTTCGAAAGGCTCTCTTACGAATATGAACTTGAGGTAGTTCCGCAGCCGGTAGTTGATCTCCGAGGTGCTGAACTCGGAGAGGGTGCGGAGGTTAGATGGGACATGGGCCTCATTGGCTGGAATGAGTGTAGGGTCCTTATACTTGCCCTGACCGGTGAGGACCATCATGACTCTCTTCCAGTTGGTGCAAGCCACCTTGGGCACATAACAGTAGAGAAGACCATGGGTGTCATCCACAATCAGGTGTTTGAGGTCCTCGGAATTCAGGACACGGCGTTTCCGTGTGTAAGTCTTACAGGCGCTGGCCAGCAGCTCCCGGCGCTTCTGATGCTTCGCTTGGATGGATGAAGGCTCAAACTGGGTCAGAAAAAGACAAAGGGATGGAAACAAAATGTTACCAAGTCACCAAAATACAACTTCACAAGCCCTGATTTGCAGGAGAGAGGATGCATCAACTGATCCATGGCTTTGGTCATTGGAGTCAAATAGTGCCGTCTTCCCACCATTCTAGTACTGATATTGGTAGGTGAAAGGAGCTCAGATGGAGACATTGGCATTTCTCAGATTGATAAAGAGGAACATGGCAAAGGAGGACACCTTCTATTCATACCAGTCCCCAACGGTCATCCACTATCATCAGGTGTGCCCCCATACTAACAACAATCTATGGAGAGGAGGGATTCTCTACACCATAAAATAATTGGGGGTTCTAGAATGACTCTCCAAATAGTCACTGTTTTAAGCGGTCAGCCTCCAACAGCTTGCTTACAGTGCAGAAGGCGCAACTGCCACCGGGCCCCCCCTCTCCTCCAGGCCCCGTAGCAGCCGCACCCCTTGCGCCCTCTGTAGTTAGGCAGACTACAGTGCAGTAGCAGTTACCAGACTTCTCTCATATACCTTATCGATCAGACTCCTTAGTGACATGGGTGAGGGTCTAATGACACCATTCGCATTGATGCACAGTAGGCAATGGGCAGATTGTGGGGGCATGAAAACATCTTTTAATGGGCAATGCCAAGGTTAAAGACAGCACCCACTGGGAGAATGCTAGGATCTTGCATTGTGAAGCCATTTATGGATGTGGCTTTTACTGCATGAATTTAATTTAATAACGTCCATTACCCACCTGATCACTGTCGTACAAAGCTTGAAGCGGACTCCGCCTTGGTTTTCCATTCCAAATGCCCACTGGGAAGTGATCCTCAGCTTTATGACATAAAAAAAATAAAAAAATGTTTTAATTGACAATCGAGAACTCCTCTCCAAGTCACAACATATTAAACAAGGCCATGTGTTATGAAACTACAACACCCAGCATGCCCCAACAACAAAGACATGGCTGACACCTGACAAAGCATTACGAGAGTTGTAGTTTTAGACAACAATCAGCACTAACAGATGGGATACAGCATAACATTTAACACATGGACGCCAACTTTACAAATGAATATCAAAGATTGTGGTAGAACTATCAAGGCTTAGCACCAAAGGGGTGTGTCCTTTGCAATCAAAGAGGTGTGTCCTGTGAATAGCTCCACCCATGGGCGTGTCTAGTGCTGCCAGGAAATCTATTTCACAATAAAAATGGCGGCATCAGTATTTATTGATTGTTACATTGTCAGTGAATAAATCCTTTCAGTGTTATTGTGGAGACTGTGAATAGGATCCGCTGACTTCTTCATTGTAAAAGTAAAGATAAAAGTAGGTGACACTGCAGCTGATTCACAAGAGACCAAAGTGTATTTTTCATTTCTGTCTCCATTATGGAAGTCATGTTGTCTTTGATGATGACCAGTCTCTGATTACATCATGGCCTCCATGAAAATGGCCGCCTCCATAGACCTCAATGCAGGAAAATAGGAGACAATTTATAAATTCTGTCATCATACCGCAATGAATGGAACAATATCAGCATCAAAGAGATTGGCAAACACTTCAGGGGGTCAGGGAGATCACCTGCTCCTCAGGGGATTAGGGAGATCACGCAATCTTCAGGGAGTCTCACTGATATTCACAGAGAGCTGGCAAATACGATTAATAATTATTTTCACTATATGTAACTTCAAATGCCTATAGGCCAGGGTTGACGACATTTAAAACCTTCCCTCCGGGAGACAGGGGTGGGGCTTAATGGCGCTATTTATGCAAATTGCCTCATTAAGCCCCGCCCCTTAACTATCAATTACCCCTTTCAAGGTTTCATAGGGATGGGGGTGTGGTTTGATGATGCAATTTGCGTCATCAAGTCCCTCCCTGTCCCTAGTAAACTAGAGTTGCCAGGTAGGGAGGCAGGACTTGAGGAAACCACGGGCCTCAAGTCCCTTGCGGGAGATTTGCCGACTCTCCCGGGATACCGGGAGAACTGCCCGAATTTCAGGAGTCTCCCGGACATTCCGGGAGAGTCGGCAACTATGCTATAGCTATTAAAAACACGTAGATAAAGAAGTGCTTAAAAGATGGAAACATGAACATTTTCAGGGACATATATTTGCGATCAGGGACTGTTAATAAAAAACGGATAGAGTGACGACTTTATTGCCAGATACAGAACACTGAAAGGGAGAGGGGGTATCAGTGTGTGAGGGTATGTGAGTAATGGCCATTGAGCTGATTCTCTCTATTTTCCGCCGGTTTTAGGCTTCGGAGACGGTAATTGATGTAAAGTTCTGTCTCTCCTCACGGCAACATTCTTTCCTACTAATGTAGTTTATTTTCAAAAGCCAAAAGGAGACCCTCAACTATTGTATAACAAAATATCTCCCGGTTGCTTCAGGCAAGAAATCTTCAAAGCAATGGAAATAAAAACCATCTTTGTAATCAAAACGTCAATAATTTTCCCTGTACATTTATTAAAACTCCCCAAAAAAAAATAGGAAAAGATATGGGTTGACCATAGTCACCAATGAGAATCCAGCTAGCAAATGATGGCTTGATGAGACCTAGAACCTGATTGGCTGCTAGAATCTTTATAAAGTTTACCACTTTGTTAAAGCATCAATTGATTTAAGTTTTCTGCCATAAGGCCTCAGGATTACAGGGATCAAACCATTGTCTCCTTTCCGCAACAGACCGACAACAGCCACATCAGTCCCTCAGCTAACGTCGCAGATGTCAGGCAGCCATGTGAGACCCCCACCCCCGATCAGGATTTCATATTTGGAAAGTGGGTGAGGAAGGGAAGGGGGTTTGAAGCCGGAGAGTGAAGCGTTTCCAGTGGTCATTCAGGAATCCAGACTCCCATCTGGTTTTAATTCCATCAGCGAGTCAGAATATCAAACGAGGAACAAGGAATGAAGAGGAGATGGGTGGGATGACATCACAGCACTTAAGGGCTGAGCCACCCACTTACCTTCATCTGCATGCCAATTCCCGCACCTATCCCCGGATTTCCGAATGCAAGAAGTTCCGTTGTGGAACGCGTGCGCCAAGCCAGAAAGGATAGCGGCGTTCGCTGGGATGCCTCCAGCGGTCTCATAAAACCCCGAAATGCGTACAGCGAGGATGTAGAGGACGCTTCAATAATCTTGTTTCGACTCGGATACAGCAAAATCTTAATCACGGCTTTATCTTGGCCGATATCTGTTTCGTGAAGAATATTTCAATCCCAGAATCAGTAAAATGTCGAACATACTTATTTTGACAAGGTACCGGTTCAGGTTAGGGTTAAACTGCAGAGTGGGGAGGGTTAGGCTGAAGGATAAGGATGGTTAGGGAGAGGCGATGCGGTCTCACCGGAAACCCCCCAAAACAATCACATCAGTTAGAACTTTGATCAGTTGAAATAGAGGTCACTGGAGCAACGAACTCCAATGCCAAGCCCAGAAAGGGCACCGCTGCAACGAATGTTCCTCTATGCTACTGTCCCACAGATCGTGAAAGCCTTCTCTTATTGTTGGATCAGACACAATGCAATCAGAGTCAGGTTAGCGGAGGACAAAGAACCGACGGATGCTCCTCTCACCTGGCCATCAGACAAGCCAAGACAGAGGAGTCTTCAGTCAGGAATTTGCTGGCCTGGGGGAAAAGCAGGAGATGAGTCCCATATGATAAGTGAAAGGCTGGGATAACAACAACGCAAGCGGCTCCTCAGGACATCTGTCTGCTTCTAACTTTATATTTACATTTCTCCTTCGTCATTCTATCAAAAGACCTGGTTCTACAACTCAGCCTGGATCAGTGTCCTGTGTGCAGAAAAGAGGCAGAGGCAAAAGTCTAAATATTTTTACTGTGTAAATGACTAAATTTGGCTATTTCAATAAATAACGGGTTCCTTAAATACCAGGAGTTAAAGGAGAAATTCTTAATCCGCTATAATATTTAATAAAGAATTAGGCAAAGCACAGGTATAACACTGAGCTTCCGATGGTAGTTATTGCTTGATAATGGTCATCGGGTTTCCAGGAGCCTCTATCTCAATCGCTGTCGAGCTGGAAAACGTCAGCGGACATTTCGGCGCTCAGTCAGGTCCAACCCGTACGAAGCCTGGGAGCTGACCTTGCGCCGAGTCCTTTAAACCCCAACAACAGAGCCTTAACTCCCAACCTTATTAGGTTATAATCATGTTTTAAGCAAGTTATATTTTCTGTAGAGCGTTGTGTAATCTGATAGCGCTATATAAAAACCTGTTAATAAATAATAAGTTAATTGGTATTTCTTATCTAATTTCTACATTCCACATATAAACAAGCATTGCATAACGTTACTTTCCCGTACCCTCTAGTCTTCCCAAGCTACCTTATCGGCATGTCTTGGCCTTGAACGTCTCGTTCCACACAGTATTAAACACCACGTTCGCATAAAAGCACATTCAAAATGGAGAACGGCAGCCATCTTAGGCTGCCCGGATACAAACACTATTGTTTAAAACTCTTCAACCCATCAACCAATCAACTAAATCTTTAGGAACCCCAGGTTATTATAGCTTCTAATGCTTTATACAAAGGGTCCAACAAATCGTATAAGAGAACCTGATAAGATCGTTGGGTACAAGGATTGGACATTAAATATGAAGCATATTGAATACAATATGGTAATTCCCCTGTGCATCGTATAGGTGTTGCCCCCTAATGTGATCTATTGGCACGATAGCCCTCGGCAACAGGGACTGGATACCGACCATCCTGCATTTCGCTACTAACGCAAACCCCTTGCGTAATTAAGTCTAACTAACATCTGCGCATGACCACGCCAAGGATTATGCTGTGGATCTCCCAGAATATAGAAAGCAATTCCATGCGTTAGGAGATCTGGACAAACGACAGGGCAGCCCATTCCTTCCACTTCGCCAAACTCCGCAAGGAGGGCGGGAAAGGGGACCATTTAAATTTTACAGCAATGGCTGGCTTACAGACTCCATGTGGATCAACTGTCGTACGGACCACTGACCCACAGACGAGACTTAAGGTTGGTCTATGGCTGCGTCATTTCTGCAAAGTCCGCCCACAAAAGGGGAGGGACAGGAAGTTGACTTCTCTCACATGCGGACAATAGGATCTACGCATGTACAGAACGCGGCCCCAGAATTATACTTTCTGCTATGAATATATCACAATGAACGTGGCCAAACAACCAGCAACCCCTCTGTCTCTCAACCTCCTCCGTTTATCACTGAACTTATTGTCCTATAAGTCAAGGCTGGAATTTAAGCAGCAGTCCCTCATCTGGAGACTATTAGGCCTTCAGTAGAGGATACCATCTAGAGAACAGAGGGGTCCTGTGCTAACGCAGAACAGAACGTCCCAAACCTAAACAGATCTCTGTCCAAACTGGTCCTTGGAAGACCACGATTGCCCAGGTCCTGATTACTGTGCACTCCAGAGCTTGTTTAATGATTGTTATAGCAAATAAATATACTAATGGACATCAATGTATTTCAAAGCCAAAGAGAAAGGCAAGTCAGATGCTTGGTTGTATAGGGAGAGGAGTGAGTAGTAGAGAGAGAGAAGTAGTGATGTCCCTTTATAGGTCATTGGTGCGGCCTCACCTGGAATACTGGGGTCAGTTCTGGAGCCGTATCTCCAGAAGGACATAAATACATTAAAGACTGTGCAAAGAAGAGCAACTAAAATGGTGCATGGCCTGTGTCACACAACATACAGAGAGAGACTAGAGGAAGTAACATGTATAGCTTGGAGCAGAGAAGAGCAACTAAAATGGTGCATGGTCTGTGTCACACACCATGCAGAGAGACTAGAGGAAGTAATCATGTATAGCTTGGAGCAGAGAAAAGCAACTAAAATTGTGCGTGGCCTGCGTTACACAACATGCAAAGAGAGAATAGAGGAAGAAATCATGCATAGCATGGAGCAGAGAAGAGCAATCATGGCTAGAGTTGCGCTCTATGACTATGTGAATAGTCATTTCTGAGCATATGAAGTAGAAAATAAGACAGAGAAAAGTCCCATCATGTGACGCACGCTCACCTCTAAATTGGCCATATTGTTTTAAACCATTGAGGGTCGGGAAAATGATAATTGAATTAACCTCAATGTTGTGGAAGAAGTATCCTGACCATATACTGTGGGGTATGAGGGAAGAGGCATACATAACTATTTGTAACATGAAGTAGACCTCTTCCATATTTTTGGTTGGGGTACATATTCCACAACCCCCCCCCCTGCCCAAAAAAAAAAAAAAAGATCTAAAGGCCTGGATTGCCCATAAGAAATGTTTTTCTGCATTTATGGGGTAAAAGCCACATTTCATAGGAAAACTAAAATTAGTTTTGCCGTTTATTGAGAGACAGCTGGTTTTGGATTCACCTGTATTGGATCAGTCTGTAAACATGGGTTTAGCTGGTTTCACAATTTGTTTTCCTCCTCTCACATGTCTCAAGCTCTGGACACCTCTGAGAGACATTGTTTTCTTCTCCAACCATTTCATGAGCATGGTGGAAAATTACCAGCCACGTTTATTCCTGGGATCACAAATTCAGGATCCAAACTTATCCCGAGGGCCGGATTTAGATCGCTCAGACAAAACTCCATTCAGAAGCC
>WWET01003568.1:124424-136164 GCA_011038615.1 Limnodynastes dumerilii
GAAGAGAAACAGAGGTATGTAATCAGCCCTAACGTACTATTCAGATGCCTGCGCCACCCGCATTTTATTTTGGCGCGTTGCACGAATCTTAAGGTGGGGTTCTGAGCTGGTAACGCCACATGAGGGAGGGGAGGGGTCTACCCACGCCCGGACAGAAGTTATAAGCTGCGCTTATCTTCAACGTCTTAAGCAATTCATTTTTTTCTAGAATATTCTATAGTGATCTATCAAACACAAAGCCTGGATCCTACAAACGTAAACATCATTCCATGGTATACTAATTTTATCATAAAGAAAACACTTGTTACCAAATGAGCAGTTAAGTCAAACGAAACCTATCATTTTATATATTTTCCAGCTTACTGGAACTGTTACCACATGCCCTATTGTGCTGGGAATCAAAGCACAGCAATCTTTTATTTCACATCAAATGACACACTGCGCATGGAACCTGTTACCGCCGCTACCGTCCTATAAACAAACAACTTCTATAAAGGGTGAAATGAGGCTCTTATGTACTCAAAATGATTTCTGGAAGGTGTCGTTCCCCTCGGCTTCCAGCTGTCCCCCTCTCTCAGGATAGTTTCCAATTTTACAAAGAGGAAACCTCAAAAAAAACCACCAAATCTATAGACAGGTTACTGTATATGGGGTGAGGGTTGGCGATCATAACGGCCAGAACTTTTTTCCGAAAGGGACGTTTTCTACCAGCTTTTTTCGAAACGGCTCTGAATTCGATTTCTCCTGCCCCGTCGAGGACAAGCAATCGATCAGCTCCAGGTGGTGGAGATGCCACACATTACTGACCAGAGTCTTTACAGACAGTCAATTAAGTAACTGCATGGGTCAAGATTGCCAAGATTGACAGGAGGTCCTGCTAAGACTGACCTATGAATCCGATCAGTGCAGAGACTGACAGGAGGCCCAGGCAGCCAATCTCTTCCGCTCCTCCCTCTGCAGCCTAGATTATCCGTCCTAGCAGGAGAGGTAACTGGCACCAATAACGGGGCTTTTCCAATGAGAATTCGTTCCCTTTATCTGGCACCTCCTGTTGGGGGCAATAATCTCTCTAGTGTATGACCAAAGATTTACAAGCTGGGACACTTGCCTGAGAAAATCTTCTTTCTATCATTAAATAAATGCATTAACATCTATTATAGAACAGAATCTGTGTCCTGATATGTTCTGCTTAATAAATACAGAAACCTTTCCCAAAATACACACACGCTCACCCTACTTCCATCTGCCCCCAGGAAAACCCTGCATTCATTACTACAGAGTATAATCACACACTGGATTGTCAGTGTCAGGGAAAGATTTGTAATCTACAGATTTATATATAATTAAGTTTCCATGTTACGAGGTATGGTGAGATTTTATGGGCTGTTTTTATGGTTGAATAGATACTTTGTATCATTGCGCTGAGAAATGGTATTGCTGAATACATGCACTGTACCCTGTGCCTTACTATAAATAGTAAATACATCGTCTATATGCTGAGCGCATATGTGTCACATCATTTCTCTACCTGGAAGATTGTGTCCATTTATAGGGGTCTGTTGCCAAACTTCATTTTAATGCGATAGGGCCAGTTTTGAAATGAAAATTAAGTTTTTAATATTTACAAAGCATGCATTGCCATTTAAAACTTTAGTTACCATGGTGATGCATGTAAATATCGCAGCACCCCGCCGGCCCGTTCTTTTCAGTGCGGGCCAGTGGTTCATTATATTTACAAAGCCTATAAGTAACGCCAGCTCTGGCAGCCAGCAATGTCCCCATATACCCCTCTTTTACTCCCCCTAATAGCTGTTAATAAGCGGAGGAAAAGGGGGGCATATATGGGGAGACCACTCTCCGGGGACTTTTAGTGTTGGGGGGTTAGGGTTAGGCTCTTAGGAAGGGAGGGTTAAGGTTAGGGCCATAGAAGGGGAGGGTCAGGGTCAGGCTACGGGGAGGGATTTCTTAGGGTTAGGCTATAGAGAAGGGAGGGTTAGGGTCAGGCTAGGGAGAAGGAGGGGTTAGGGTCAGGCTGTGAGAAGGGGGTTTTTAGGGTTAGGCTATAGGGAAGGGAGGGTTAGGGAGAAGGAGGGGTTAGGGTCAGGCTGCAGGGAAGGGAGGGTTAGGGTTAAGCTGTGGCGAAGGGAGGGTTAGGGTCAGGCTGTGGGGAAGGGAGGGTTAGGGTCTAGGGAGAAAGGAGGGTTAGGGTCATGCTGCGGGGAGGGGGTTCTTAGGGTTAGGCTATAGAGAAGGGAGGGTTAGAGTCAGGTTGCAGGGAAAGGAGGGTTAGGGTCAGGCTGCGGGGAAAGGAAGGTTAGGGTAATGGAAGGGAAGGGTGAGGGGCAGAATTAGGGGAAAAGTTAGGGTTAGTTTTTACACTTACCTATCGGAGCACCTCCCTGCTCCTGTGTATAGCCAGTGTAAGTGTTATTCTTCAGAGGATGGCTGCGAAATAATGGCTTTATCATGACTTGTTATTACTCTATTCTCCCTTCATATGCTCCTATTCCCTTTCCCGGGTCTCCAATTTTAGGAAAACAAAAGTTAACAAAATGCAAAAACGTTTCATGCCTTAAACTGCAGGGGAGATTCGCGGCCCCACAAAGCCTTAAAAACAAAAACAACTTCTTTTCCCAAAAATGCTTATAAATCATTCATTGCCTTTGAACGAGACCTCGTTCCCCGCTGACTTCTCCTGAGAACTATGCACGTTTGCAGCCAGGAGAACGGCGTTTTATACACGTCAGTGACATATTCCAACTCTCCAAGAGAATAGGCCCCTGTCAGTCGCTGGCACCTTCATGGATGTCCGCTGTCAGTCATATAAGCAGAAAAAAAAGAGAAAATAATTCCTAATGAAATGGGTTGTGAACCGAGGAGGTCTGGAATGTGGGGACAGGACCGTGCACGACTGGTACGAGTTACGGCAACCTGAGGTGAATGAAAAGAGACATCAGTCAGATGTAAGAATGCCAGATATGTGGATGTGTAATTTATCTGACCTGACATTGGGGCTCACACATCTCATGACCACTATACATTACAGGGCCATACCCTGGCACCAGTTTACATGGGGGGGGAGACACAACGGTCAGGTGACTGCATTGCACTTGGTTGCTCTGCGTCCGTACGTAAGCCTGGCAACAAAAAATCTCGGGGCCCGGTACACTCATGTATTTGGGGGCCCCTACCCTCCTCAATAGTGTAATGCAGGTGTCCCTCTGAACCACCTTGTCATGCCCCCCCCCCCGCCGCCGGGCCTGTCTGTAAGACGCCATCTGTGCTTGGGTAGGATCCTGAGCTTCCCTTGCGTGCGCCTTAGCAGGGTCGCCTTCAGAATTTGTGGGGCCCAGGACACACCAACGGGGCCCAAGCCCTATATGACATAATCGGCGACGTCACAGGACGGGGCCAAAACAGACCTGTATTACCATCCGGCCAGAAATTCTTCCCTGTGCATTGACCCTGTAATGATGTTGGGGAGCCATCAGCTGCGGGACAATAGTTCTGGCTGTCTCCCCTAATGGCCGACGGCCCTAAGCATAGGCGTATCTATAATGGGTGCAGGGTGTGCAGTGCACACGGGCCCCTCAGAACAAGGGGTCCCTGTGGCACGCATCCTGCACCCTGGGTTTGCAGGGGAAGAGGGGCCCATTCAGCATCTATTTCTTCCCTCTAAGATCTTCCGGAGAGAAGAAATAGATGCCTAATTAGTCCCCCTTCCTCTGCGGTGGGACTGTCTCGATTAGCAGGCCGAAAAGGGTCGGGGCTTAACGGTGCTGTAAGCCCCGCCCCTTTTGGCCCACGAATCGGGACAGTCCTGTCTCAGGTAAGGGAAGGGGGGGGGCCCATGTGCATATCCCTTGTGCCTACCCAAAGTCTGCCTCTGAAGAGGGCATTGGGCTTGGCCTAGACTTCCAAGGAAGGGGCGGTGGTGATAGACCTAGGCACCATAGTAAGGAGGCAGGACCCAAGTCTGGAGGTAGGCAGGACTGGGGGCGGAGCTGTCAGAGGCTGGAGCGCCGAGCGCTGTTTTAAGCCATCGGCCTCTGACAACTTGCTTACAGTGCAGGGGAAGCAGCTGCCATTACCCCCCCCCCCCCCTCTCTATAGCAACCACACTCCTTGCGCCCCCTATAGTTAAGCCCCTGCATTTTACTTACCCGCACTTTAGTCCTATTGTAGTCGATTTTCCACAACTATGCAAGAGTCCGTGATGACCGATCGTAACGCATTTCCGAACCATCCTATCAGGCGCGCCTCTAGACACACGCCTAGTGAGAATCACGCCTCAGCGACGTTCCCTCATAGTGATTGTACAGTACTATCACTCAGTGTTACAGACGTTCCCTGGTACTGTGCACTACCGGCTTTCACTATCTCTCCGTGACTGCAAAACTCACCTGGTTAAACTTCACAGTAAAATATAAAAATGGAATAAATGGAATGTGACGGGTGCAGGACAGCAGAGAGCTGGTTACGCCTGAGAAAAAAGAGCGTGTGTGGGTGCATCGCGTTGGGTGTGTCTGTCCCGGGGGGCCCTTCTAAAGTTTAGTTTTAAAAAAAGAATTAAAAAAATTAAAAACCAAAGATAAAAAAAAAAAATTCTTAATTCTAAATCTAAATGAGGAGCTGTGTCAGTAATGCAAATATTAAACAATTTCCACACAAATGATGTATATGAATATATATTGGGGTGTGAGTCTCCGGTTCAGACGCCACTTTTTCATCGTTCTTTCTCAGCCTTTTGCGAAGTGCCTGGAAAATCGATTGCTTCTGCCTTGCCGAGACAAAGCAATTGATCTTCCGCCGGACGAACAGATAGAGTGAATGGTAAGTATGAATCTATCCCAACTCTTTTCCTAATCCTTACCCTAACCCTCTCTTCCCCACAGCCTGACCCTAAGACTCCCTTCCCCGCAGCCTAACCCTAAATGTCCCCTCCCTGCAGCCTAACCCTAAAACTTACCTCCCCGCAGCCTAACCCTAAGACTCCCCTCCCCGCAGGCTGACCCTAAAACTTACCTCCCTGTAGCCTAACCCTTAGACTCCCCTCCCTGCAGCTTAACCCTAAAACTTACCTCCCCGCAGTTTAACCCTAAGACTCCCCTCGCCGCAGCCTAACCCTAAAACTTACCTCCCCGCAGCCTGACCCTAAGACTACCCTCCCTGCAGCCTAACTCTAAAACTTACCTCCCCGCAGCCTGACCCTAAGACTCCCCTCCCAACACCCTGATTATTTCCGAATGAATGAACGGGTAAATATGCCAAATGGAATGCTTACCCATTTATTCAGAAAAATGTTGTAATAGTAGTATTTTCGAAATAGAGGCAGCCGGAAATAATCTTTCGGCTGCCTGTATTTCTAAAATACTATCATTATCGGACTGGAGACTGCGTCTCATATATCGTATATATATTTTGTGTGTGTGTGTGTCTGCATCAGGATGATCCAAAACATGGATGCCAAATTTAGCAAATGAAAATCAGGGAGATTGTGATAGCACCGTCAAGGCACTGCACCAAAGGGGTGTGTCCTGTACCACCAAAGGGGTGTGTCATGTGGATGACTCCACCCATGGGTGTGTCTAGCGCTCTCAGGAAAACTATTTCTCAATAATAACAATGGCGGCATCCGTATTTATTGATTGTTATATTGTCAGTTAATAAATCCTTTCCGTGTTATTGAGGAGACTGTGAATAGGATCTGCTGACTTCTTCATCTTTATAGAGGTGATAAAAGTAGGCGACACTGCAGCTGTATAACAAGAGACCAAAGTGTATTTCTCATTTCTGTCTCCATTATTGAAGTCATGTTGTCTTAGATAACGGCCAGTCTTTGGTTACATCTTGGCCTCCATGAAAATGGCCGCCTCCATAGGCCTCAATGCAGGGAATGGAGACACAGGACCGGATTCCCACTTAAGGTTTTAGTTAGAAGAGGGAGAGGGGAGCCATTCTCTGTACGTAGTTATCATTTAAGAAGTAAATTACGCAGGGTAAGATAAGGTAGCCCTATGAGCCCTATGGCACTCTTAAGTACCTAAAAATGGGGGGTGGGGTTAGAGTAGGTACTGTCCGCACGTAACTTACTCTTAAGTG
Organism: Limnodynastes dumerilii; assembly: GCA_011038615.1. Classification (NCBI taxonomy): domain Eukaryota; kingdom Metazoa; phylum Chordata; class Amphibia; order Anura; family Limnodynastidae; genus Limnodynastes; species Limnodynastes dumerilii. Next base: position 130,527 of record WWET01003568.1, read on the forward strand.
TGAATACGGTCATCGATTTCTAAATTATTCTATTATACTGCAATGACTTCTGGAACTGAATCAGTATCAGGGAGATCACCCACTCTTCAGGGAGTCAGGGAGATGACCCGCTCTTCAGGAAGTCAGGGAGATGACCCGCTCTTCAGGAAGTCAGGGAGATCACCCGCTCTTCAGGAAGTCATGGAGATCACCCGCTCTTCAGGGAGTCATGGAGATCACCCGCTCTTCAGGGAGTCTCCCTGATGTTTAGAGAGACTTGACAACTATGCTGCAGATCTATAATAGATGTACAGTGTGTGTGTAATTGTACACACAAATGAGTTCATTTTTGGCTGCTTACAAAAGAAAAACTTAAATTTTGATTGGATCTGGTCCACTGTTGTTAAACTTCTAATCGTCTTAGTAATTCCATGGAAATATTTGTTATAATGTAAAGTGGTGGCCAATAGCTACAGAAAAATCAGGTGAGGATTTAACACAACTAAGTGATACAAATGGCAGGAAGGCGCACACAGTCAACAGATGAAAGTTACCTATAGGTGTTGCAGAGGACGCACCATAGAATGAAGCAGTCCGGGATGGCAGCACCTGGCCTCAGGTACAGAGCCCGGGAGAGACCAAGAGGCAGAACGTAATGTGAACACACAGCTCAGCCCCCCACAGACGCGTCTCAGTAAACGCCAAGGCTGCGGTTTCAGGCACAGAACGATCCTTTGTGAGCCCAGTGATGGATTAGCAACATAAATGGCTGGTTTCTAGAGCTTCCATTCTGGCAGAGCCGTGAGGAATGAGTCAGAGACTTTGGATCGCGTTACAGAGATGCCATGACGTGTAAATTCACTGTATATAGAACCCGTCCAAATACAGGACAAGCATTTCCTTCTGTTGTGTCCCTGCTACAACAGAAAAAAGGAATCCTCTACGGCGCCAGCCAGGTGTAATAATCAGAGAAAAAAACAGAACAGTTTTAAACCATCTATAAATAAATATATATGTAAATGGTATTAAGTGGATAAGAAATCAATATAAAGATAAGCAATAAAATGTTAGATCAATTGGACCGCATAATAGGAACGAATAAAGAGCTGCTGCACTCAGGGTAGCTAATCCATAGGTAAGTAGAAAGGGTTAAAGTGCTGCGCTGGAATTCAGGATCACATGCGGCTAGCTGATAAACAATAAATGAACTAAGCACCAATAATATTAAACGTTTTAATAAAAACTAAAAAAATAGAAAAGCGGTTAAATACTTCTACAACATAAAGACATGCATAAGGAAGTAGTGTCCTTGAAAGATACAATCGTAACGTTACATATGATTTCCTTGCAGTGAAAAAAAGTGACCGGTCACTAGTAAGCGTAGGTAGTTGTAAAAAATCAACAGTAAGTAAGATGCAATTACAAGGTACAAAAAATAGGATATAGATAAAAAAAACTTTGTTTTTACCCGCTGGTAAAGCTCGGGTCCAAATAGTTAGTCCAAAAAATCCTCAATGAACGGATTCACAAGTAGGAGAGACCAGGATTAGATTTTGCGCATGGAATAAATTATCCAGGGAGATAGGATACAGCTCCAGCGATATTGGGCACAGACATAGTGGTGTGGAATATGCAAGGCAGTTAGTAATCACATCGGGGGACGGATGGATAGTCCTCCAGAATTTCAAATAGGGAGTCCAGGTAGACAGAGGTCCGATTCCTAAACAGGATAATTGTCCCAGATGGATAGGGGGGGGTATATCCCGTTAACTGGCTGGGAGTCTGTCGGGAGGACGGACCAAATGAGTCCCGACTGGTATAGATGGTACGGAGCAAATTGTTCTCAATGTACAGCAATTAGATGGGATAGGTCTCCCGCAGTAGCTGGTATCCGTCACTCGTATAAAGAGTGTGTGGATAACGATAATTGTTTCCGTGTACCTCACTCAGCTGGGGAGATCGTATGCGGTGGTGAAGTTACCCGCTAAGCTGTATAGTAGTACAGATTTGCCCAAGTAGATTAAATCAAAATGCAAAGTGCACTAGTAGTCTCTTCAATGCGCTGTTGGTCTCAATATATAAGAAGTATAAAATCATCAGTCAAAAAAGCACATAGGATAAACCTGACGCGTTTCCTGGCAATGAGCCACTTCATCAGAGGAAATGAAAAAGATCCCTGGAACTATCATCTACAGCGCAAACTCCATGGACTATGCATCACTTTCTATAGGTGACAAAAAAAAAGAAAAAAATACACCCATAATACTAGAAATGTTAATATAAATAAAGTTTTATTAACTTGAAAATCAAAATGGCTGTGCTCTGGTTTAAGTTTCTACTGTTTTCCTCATATTTTCAAATAATAATAACATAGGACAGGGTCCAGAATTAAGTACGCCCAGTGCTCATAAGTCTCCATAGCAGAAAAACCTTCCACAGTCCTTCATTCCGTACCTGTGAGGGTAGTTCTCTTCCTTTGCCCGTATGGAACTTTTGTAACTTGGACCTTATCTTAAGTTTTATGCACATGACCCACACCTTACTACTGCATACGAAATGCATCAGGGGTGGAGGGTGACAGGCTTAGGCCCCATAGCAAGGAGGCGGGGCCGAGTCTGTATAGGCTGAGCCAGGTGGGACTGGGGGCAGAGCTGGATGGTACCGCTGCCTGACAGAGGCTGACAGCTTAAATCAGTGATCGGTGCTCCATGTATATGAGTGCTGAACGCTACGGCGCCTTACATACATAGACTCATACATGGAACGCCGACACTCCAGCAAATCTCCAGCATTATTCCTGGAATCCTGGGAGACACTGCATTTCTCCAACATTATTCCTGGTAGACACTGCAAATCTCCCGCATTATTCCTGGGAGACACTGCAAATCTCCGGTATTATTCCAGGAATCCTGAGAGACACTGCAAATCTCCGGCATTGTTCCCGGGATCCTGGGAGACACTGCAAATCTCCCGCATTATTCCTGGATCCTGGGAGACACTGCAAATCTCCCGCATTATCCCGGGCATCCTGGGGGACACTGCCGTATTATTCCAGGAATCCTGAGAGACACTGCAAACTGGGAGACACTGCAAATCTCCCACATTATCCCGGGAATCCTGGGGGACACTGCAAATCTCCAGCATTATTCCTGGATCCTGGGAGACACTGCAAATCTCCCGCATTATCCCGGGAATCCTGGGGGACACTGCAAATCTCCGGCATTATTCCTGGGATCCTGGGAGACACTGCAAATCTCCCGCATTATTCCCGGGATCCTGGGAGACACTGCAAATCTCCAGCATTATTCCTGGATCCTGGGAGACACTGCAAATCTCCAGCATCATTCCTGGATCCTGGGAGACACTGCAAATCTTCAGCATCATTCCTGGATCCTGGGAGACACTGCAAATTTCCCGCATTATCCCGGGAATCCTGGGGGACACTGCAAATCTCCCGCATTATTCCAGGGATCCTGGGAGACACTGCAAATCTCCCGCATTATCCCGGGAATCCTGGGAGACACTGCAAATCTCCCGTATTATCCTGGGAATCCTGGGAGACACTGCAAATCTCCGGCATTATTCCAGGAATCCTGGGAGACACTGCAAATCTCTGGCATTATTCCGGGATCCTGGGAGACACTGCAAATCTCTGGCATTGTTCCTGGGAGACACTGCAAATCTCTGGCATTATTCCGGGATCCTGGGAGACACTGCAAATCTTCCGCATTATTCCTGGATGCTGGGAGACACTGCAAATCTCCTGCATTATTCCAGGGATCCTGGGAGACACTGCAAGTGTCCCGCATTATTCTGGGAATCCTAGGAGACACTGCAAATCTCCCGCATTGTTCCTTGGATCCTGGGAGACACTGCAAATCTCCGGCATTATTCCAGGATCCTGGGAGACACTGCAAATCTCCGGTATTATTCTGGGAATCCTGGGAGACACTGCAAATCTCCCGCATTATTCCTGGGATCCTGGGAGACACTGCAAATCTCCAGCATTATTCCGGGATCCTGGGAGACACTGCAAATCTCCGGCATTATCCCGGGAATCCTGGGAGACACTGCAAATCTCCGGCATTATTCTGGGAATCCTGGGGGACACTGCAAATCTCCCGCATTATTTCAGGATCCTGGGAGACACTGCAAATCTCCGGCATTATTCCTGGGAGACACTGCAAATCTCCAACATTATTCTGGGATTCTGGGAGACACTGCAAATCTCCCGCATTATTCCAGGAATCCTGGGAGACACTGCAAATCTCCCGCATTATTCCGGGATCCTGGGAGACACTGCAAATCTCCCGCATTATCCCAGGAATCCTGGGTGACACTGCAAATCTCCGGCATTATTCCTGGGAGACACTGCGAATCTCCGGCATTATTCCTGGGAGACACTGCAAATCTCCGGCATTATTCCTGGGAGACACTGCAAATCTCCGGCACTTGGGCTTTATGACATGATTTAACACAAATACCACTCTCCCTCGCAGCAGCCAAGTGTCTACCAGTCCAGCAATTGCTCCAGCAGCCCCTGTCCCTGCACTTCCGACCCCCGGTCCCGACCTCAGCCGCCTCATGGACAACCTTGGTCTACTGGGCAGAAATGGGCCGCTTCAGCCTATGAGAGTCCCCACGACATTACTGCTGCCAAACTAGACTTCCTTTCTTTCAATACGACATCTGTCTCTGATCAGGGGCTGCTGATTGCTGCGCTCCGGTGGCTCGGGTCACACACAGGGCAATCATGCAATCTAATAAATAAATAAATCCAAATTAAACTCAGATGCGTTGATATCCAGACAGGACGAAGCTTTGGAATGCATTAGACTATTGAGCCGCTTGCTGCATTGTTGCAACACAGCTTCCCGGAGAACTTACACTCTATTCTCCAAAAGTGATTCTTCATGTGTGAGTTGGAGACATGGGGCCCAGATTTACTAAGCTGCTGATTTGGAAAAGTGGAGATGTTGCCCATAGCAACCAATCAGATTCTAGCTCTCACTTTCCTATTCCATACTAGAGAATGTGAGCTAGAATCTGATTGGTTGCTATTGGCAACAACTCCACTTTTCCAAACCTCTAACTTAAATCTGTGGGCGCTAGCTCACAGTTTACCCCTACTCTCACCATTTAGGAGTACAATCAGGTCCTGTGCTACCACTAAGTAGTTTAACACATCCCCCTCTGCTTGCTCTATCTGATACATGTGAAAGCTGCGATCATATCCCCCCTCTCCCTTCACTGCTGTAAGCTATACATATACTTCCTCTAGTCTCTCTCTGTACGCTGTGTGACACAGGCCATGCACCATGTTAGTTGCTCTTCTCTGCTCTAAGCTATACATGTTACTTCCTCGAGTCTGTCTCTGTATGGTGTGTGACACAGGCCATGCACCATGTTAGTTGCTCTTCTCTGCTCTAAGCTATACATGTTACTTCCTCGAGTCTGTCTCTGTATGGTGTGTGACACAGGCCATGCACCATGTTAGTTGCTCTTCTCTGCTCCAAGCTATACATGTTACTTCCTCTAGTCTGTCTCTGTATGGTGTGTGACACAGGCCATGCACCATGTTAGTTGCTCTTCTCTGCTCCAAGCTATACATGTTACTTCCTCTAGTCTGTCTCTGTATGGTGTGTGACACAGGCCATGC